>JAHNEJ010000179.1:0-287449 GCA_022559845.1 Amorphophallus konjac | reverse complement strand
GGCAATTTTATCTTCTTCCTTTCCAGTTAGGAGTTTATATTTATTTTTAAAATTCATGGTGCAATGTTCGATTACTGTCTTGGATTTTTTTGAAAGGAATGAATTTGAAATGCATGGCACAGATTTTGTTGTTCTATTTATTTTTCCCCCTTGAGGTCTTCTCCCCCAAGACTAAAGGATAACGTGCAAACCTTAATCTTATGGATAAATATAGACACATCTGTCCATTTAGAAGTAATAGGGAAATTGTTTTCTTCTATAAGAGAACACAATGACTTGCACGCAGAAAACTTTTGAACATTGCCAGAGATCTAGGAAACCATTGTTTCCCCCCTGGAGAAGCATGGAAAATCACCCTTGTATCTTGCTATTGCTGGGAGACATGAGGTGTTGGAAATCGGAGTACCTGTATAGATAGACAAACAGCAGAGAGGAAGAAGAAAGGGGGAAGAAGAGATCAAGCCACAAGAACACGGAGATTTACGTGGTTCGGAGGCGATGCGCCTTCCTACATCCACGGTCGCAGCAGGGTTTCCACTAGAATAAACACACTCAGATGCAATACAAAGAGAGAGTTCGCACCCTTTTATACAAGGAGATTAGGGCGATAAGTCAGGGTACCAAAGATTAGGTCGATCTGCTTGCGAGGGCGCACGATGGCGAGTTCAGACTCCACACTCTAACAATGAGGTACTCTTTCCTGAGGCCATGCCATCAAGCTTAGCTGAACGAGGAGGGAGTCCCAAGGTCCTAGTTGGAACGACGACTTTGTGCATGTGAACTGCAAACTTGACAACCCCGCGACACCCCACCCAAGCTTATTTATAGAAGGTTGCTTCTGGCACCCTGCAACATTCTGCTTTCACCCAAGTTCACTGGTTCAGAATGAGCCGAGTGATCTGCCAGTTTAGCTTACTAACCGGTGATCGTGCTTATGACGCATGAGTTTTGTTTTTTCATGGATGAGTATAAAAATGATGAACATATCTGTTTCCTTCGCTAGTTCACATCTATTCTACCCTTATTTTGCTTTCCTTAATGGAGCAGACATGTTGTCTGAGTTCCATCTGCTTCAACTGTTATCCCTAAACATGGTTTCCTCTCCTGCAGTTGCTTGTTGCTGGGGGTGGAATGTACGTGGAGGTGTTCAACCGTGGGGTCATCCCACTTGCCTACAGCATAAAGAAGAATAACAAGGCGGGAGAGACCAACACCTACTTTGATGGCATCTACCTGCTCTTCACCTATTTCACCAAACCAGAATCCATGGCCATCCTCGAGTCCAGGCTCAAGACCGACGACGACGTTATTCGGTCCTCCAGCTTCAAGATGAGGAAGAGGAAGTATTAGAAATTTGTGTTCTAACTGTTTCTGTTCATGTGTCACCATGGATGTGGGTGGCTTTTCCTTCTGTGATCTTTCTTGCTCCAAAGTTGTGTTTTTTTTTTTCTCTGAGATAGAGATCCCACAAGCAAAACAGGCCAGATTGTGCTGTTGGGTAGGTTCCCTTTTCCATTTGTGGTTCCTTCCGGACATGTATGCATAATTCGTTTCTGACAGGAAAAAAAAAATCAAGAACATTGTTTCAGTTTGGTGGCTTGACATGATTTCACCCTCCCCCGACCCAAAAAAAAAAAAGGACAATTGAACTGAACTGAAAAAACGGAATGAATGAACTTTTTTTTGCTATAATGTAATATTTACGTGTGTTTATGTATTGTAAATTTGTAGTGCAAAATTACTTTGCTAGATCATAGACATTAGATGTGCATACGTACACAATTTAGCAGCCAGGATGAAAGTGGACTATGCACACCACTTTCTTAGATCATCCAGCATGGCAGCGTGCAAAATAACACGGGAAACCAGTCGCATTTCTTTTTGGGGTTTTTACATATATATCTTCGTAAAGTTCAGTTTTATCAAATATACTTCTCATCTGAGTATATTATCGTGAATATCTTTCGCTTAGATAGAAATGTTGTGATTATACCTCTTTAGTTTACTGCCGTCGACGGAGGAGAATATTTCGTGAAATATGTTATTTACGATTGTTAGATCTAGGGTTTAATGTTGTCGACGGAGGAGAATATTCCGTGAAATATGTCATAATCTAAGATATATTTGACAAAATTAAATTTTACAGGGATATATATATATAAATCTTACTTTTTAACTCACATTTAACTCCGATTAAATTCACGGGAGTTACGGCGATGACATAATCGTGATATTATTTATTTCGAAGATATTCGTGATAATATGATATACTCCGATGGAGAATATATTTGATAAAATTAAACTTTTCAAGGGTCTATATATATATATGTAAAAATCTCTTTCTTTTTGGGCTATTACACATTGGGTTGGTCACATTGGGATCCCCCCATCCTAATATTTAGTCTCAGGTCCAAACTGGGTTTCATTTCCAGACTGAATTGACATAAAAGGTTGTTGTGGTTTTATGTAATGTAAAATAATAGGTCTATTATTAAACACAAAGGTACACTCAAAGTCTAAAATTGTTGGATCTAACCAGTACCCATACCGTGCAGAGTAACACTTCGTTGCACGCCAAACTGAACACTCCAAGATCTTGTTACTCAGCATGAGACAGATGAGACTTCGAGAATAAGAAAAGACTCAAAAAAAGATGTGAAGTTCATGTCATTCCAATTTTTGAGGGTACTCTTTTGTTCCCCAAATTTCATCGGTACTATGTCAACCGATGAGATCTTGAGCACGAGCTGGGAACCTTTCCCAAGGGCACACTTGGGCTCGGGGCGTCTGTCGGTCAGTGGCGCTTCTCCGGTGGTGGTACCAGGGCTCGGTTGCCTACGATTGCCGAGTGGGGTCCTCAGAGGACGTAGTTCAATGCTTCCATCACCTTGCGAGGATCTTGTCAAGTTTCTTTCTGCAAGAGAAGTTCTCGTGGAGGTGGATATTCTTAAGGAGAACCTTACGATGCTCAAGTTAATAGGTGCTTTAGTAGAAGAAAGAAATGGGGTTCTCTCATGTGGAGGCTGTCCACAGAGGCCGTCGGAGCAGTCTGGCAGAGGTAGAGAAGAGGGGGGAAAGTCTTGGCCAAGGCAAGGTGACTCTAAGGTTGGCTCATGGGAAGAGGGCATTAGATTTGTGGACCCTTCTAAGCTTCCATTTCTCTCTCGGTGGGAAGGATTGCTTCTGCAATGTGGAGTTTTCCTGCCCCAGGACGTACCTTGAGGAGGCCATGAAGAGCTCCTTATACAGATGTTAGAGCGCTTCGGAGGCAGTGAGGCTTTCCCGTAGCCGAGGTCGAAGAGACATTTTAGGGAAGTCTGTCAAGATGGTGTGATTTATGAGATACACAACGTATTGCGATCTTTAGGAAGGGATGCTGATCTGTTGGCACTTTCATGACACTTGGGCTCCTCGAAACCGTGCACTTATTGTGAGTTTAGTGGGGCATTGATCACGTGACATGGACTTAGCGTAACGTTCGTCTTCCCATGCACCTTAGGGCGGGAGCGCAGATATGTAGGGCCTCCCTGGCGCTTCTGACTTGGACCCTACTTTCTATGTACCACTTCGCAATTTCCCAAGGTAGGTTTGACCGTGCCTGCTCACTTGTTACAGCTACTTTGTCCTGGGTCTTGTATGGCTAGGGACAACACCTAGACCATATGCGGAGGTGGATGTTGTGGAGGTCTTGCCGGATGTCCTTCGGTCATACCGTGCCACTGTAGCCAATGCTTGGTCCCTTGGGCCTTTGGGGCCAAGCTAAGACTCTAGGTTTCCAGGGGGTTGGGGATGAGTTATCTCTTGAGGTCTCTTGATGCCTCGGGGAAGAGTTGGAGAGATCGAGTTATCTCTCGAGACCTCCTAATATCTCAGGGTTGAGCTGTAGCTCTAGGCCTCTGAAGGGTTGGGGCCGAGTTATCTCTCGAGGCCTCTTAATGCCTCGAGACCGAGTTAAAGCTCTAGATCTTCTGATGTTGGCGCCGAGTTATCTCTCGAGATCTCCTCAGGCCTAGGGGCTAAGTTAAAGCTCTAAGCGTCCTGAGGGTTGGGGCCGAGTTATACCTCGAGGTCTCTTGATACTTTGGGGTTGAATTAAAGCTATAAACCTCCTGAGGGTTAGGGCCGAATTATCTCCCGAGACCTTCTCATGTTTTGGGATCGAGTTAAAACTCTAAGGCCGTGTTTGATAGCGAAGTTGTCGGTCGGTTAGCCGACATCGGCTAATCGGTGGGCCCCGCCTCCCCTCGCTCTCCCCCTCACAGAATCCCGATAACCTATCACGGGTATCGTAATCGACCCTTCGGGGTCGATTACGGTACCCCCTTGCTCGTTTATCAAACACAGCCTAAGACTCCTGAGGGTTAGGGTCGAGTTATATCTTCAGACCTCCCTATGTCTCGGGGATGAGTTAAAGCCCTAGGCCTCCTGAGGGTTTGGACCGAGTTATTTCTCAAAGCCTTCTAATGTCTCAAGATCAAGTCGAATCTTCAGTCCTTTTCGAGCTAATACTTGGGCGCTTCCCCTTCAGGCTTCCAACCTGGCAAAAGGGCACGTGGTTCTTCCTCTTGACTTTCAACATGGCGAAGGGGCATCTGAGCTCCCGTGTCGTTTGGAGAAAGCGGGCTAATTTCAGAGGGCCGTACAGTGCTAATGGGCCGCACAATATTATTAGGCCATCAGGAAGGTGAAATATATATATATATATATATATATATATATATATATATATATATATATATATATATATATATATATATATATATATATATATATAATTGAGTCGGACATTCATGTTGAACCTAGGCTAAACTATGACTAACCCAGGACTAACCATATATCAAAGTGAGGCTAGGTCTCCAGGGGGTTGGGGATGAGTTATCTCTTGAGGTCTCTTGATGCCTCGGGGAAGAGTTGGAGAGACCGAGTTATCTCTCGAGGCCTCCTAATATCTCAGGGTTGAGCTGTAGCTCTAGGCCTCTGAAGGGTTGGGGCCGAGTTATCTCTCGAGGCCTCTTAATGCCTCGAGACCGAGTTAAATCTCTAGATCTTCTGATGTTGGCGTCGAGTTATCTCTCGAGATCTCCTCAGGCCTAGGGGCTAAGTTAAAGCTCTAAGCGTCCTGAGGGTTGGGGCCGAGTTATACCTCGAGGTCTCTTGATACCTTGGTGCTGAATTAAAGCTATAAACCTCCTGAGGGTTAGGGCCGAATTATCTCTCGGGACCTTCTCATGTCTTGGGATCGAGTTAAAACTCTAAGGCCGTGTTTGATAGCGGAGTTGTCGGTCGATTAGCTGACATCGGCTAACCGGTGGGCCCCGCCTCCCCTCGCCCTCCCCCTCACAGAATCCCGATAACCTATCCCGGGTATCGTAATCGATCCTTCGGGGTCGATTACGGTACCCCCTTGCTCGTTTATCAAACACGGCCTAAGACTCCTGAGGATTAGGGTCGAGTTATATCTTCAGACCTCCCTATGTCTCGGGGATGAGTTAAAGCCCTAGACCTCCTGAGAGTTTGGACCGAATTATTTCTCAAAGCCTCCTAATGTCTCGAGATCAAGCCGAATCTTCAGTCCTTTTCGAGTTAATACTTGGGCGCTTCCCCTTCAGGCTTCCAACATGGCAAAAGGGCACGTGGTTCTTCCTCTTGACTTTCAACCTGGCGAAGGGGCATCTGAGCTCCCATGTCGTTTGGAGAAAGCGGGCTAATTTCAGAGGGCCGTACAGTGCTAATGGGCCGCACAATATTATTGGGTCATCAGGAAGGTGAAATATATATATATATATATATATATATATATATATATATATATATATATATATATATATATATATATAATTGAGTCGGACATTCATGTTGAAGGGGTAAAAAGTAAGCCTGTTGCTGTCATCAAATATAAATTTAGAACAAATTTTATGGAAATCAGATTAGATGCTTGAGATACACATAAGTGTTTTGATTGATTCAAACTCAACAGGTTCCATTCCAACTTGGGGTTTCAATCCTAACTAAGGGGTCTTTCTGAAACGGAGCTCGTCCTCTCTCTCCGATGACTAAACTGATGACACCCTTCGATTATCCGCTCTACTCCACATGTTAGCTTAGACCAATCACTAAGATAGAAAGATCAAACTATATTGATGTAAGAGTAATGTTTCAAAGTCAATGTCAAAACGTAACATTTGATTTTATTAGTCAAAAAAAAAGTGAAAGTATTATTTCTGCATAAAAAAAGACGTCCGCGTCAGATCCGTATAATACGTATTTTTGAATCCGTTCAACAGAAAAATGGAGGAATAAATTATTTCGTAGAAAAGTGAAATATTTCGTTCCACGAATAAAATATTTGGTATAGAATTGAAATATTTTGTTAATTTTTTTATAATAAAATATTTTATTTCTATATTATTTTATCCTTAAAATAAATATTACGTTCATGTGACAAAATATTTTATTTACGTAATATTTTATTCTTATAACAAACGTTACGTTCACGTAATAAAATATTTCATTTGTATAAAATATTTTATTAATTTATTTCTAAAGTCAAACAAAATATTTCATTTCTATAATCAAATATTTCATTCATACGTAAAATATTTCACATTTTTAAAAAATACTCGATTCCTACATTTTTTTCGCTGAACGCGTTCTATATTTAATATTTAAAAATACGCGCCGTACGAATCGGACACGTATAAAGAGATAATTATTCCACCTTTTTTGAGTTAATAAAATTAAATATTATACTTTGACGTAACTTTATACGTCAAACTTAGTGCACAAAATATTACTTCGACATAAACCAAACTTCTTGTTGGGCGAACCTCGTCAAATTCCATGACCTGTCCACAGCCTTGATTTCAATCCATAGACGCCTTGAGAGAAGGTCTCCAAGAAGAAGAGAGCAACCCCCACAAAAGGTACGTGAAAGCAGTTAGATCGATGGCGTTGATGGCGGGTGAGACGACAGTGATGTCGTTGGGACCATTTGTTGGACGGTCCCCAATCCCAATCCCAATCCCCCCCCCCCCCTCCAGCGCACATGCGCTGCGTTGTGCCCTTCGACGACCTCAACTCAACCGACTTTGAATACTTTGAGGGGTCCCTCACATCAAGGTTGCTGTGATTTGTTGTAGGGTTGCAGATGGGTTGGAGGTGGATGGATTGAGATTAATTGGGCTCCATCTTACGATCTTTTCCAATTCCCATTTCATCAGATCGGCCTAAAAATTATATTTTATATCACATTCATATTATATTAACAAGTATACTAAGATTTTAAGACTTTGATGCAGCTGATTCCCTACTTTCGAGTACCCCACCTAAGTGTTCTGATCATTGGACGATGCCACAAGTCTGTTTGTTCCTGCCAAGAAAAGTTGTGAACACAATTTTAAGTTTTCTTGAACATGAATAGGGTCGGTTTAGGTTGGAGCTTAGTCTCTTTAGTGAGGTTTAGGTTGGTTAAATCACGAGTCGAACATGATTAATCTTTCAGCAAGATGTGGGTTGGATGAGAGGTGCATTTTGTCAAATGGGAAGGAGTTGGGGTGCCAACTTTTTTGCCTCATTTTCGACACATTCACACGTGTCCTCTCCGTGGAGTCCGCGTCAAGTGGGAAAGGGTTGTAGAAGCTTCTAGATAGCTGCCTTCAACCCCACGATGTGCCTAGACCAAGTTGATCAGTATCGGATCAGAGCTCCTCTGATCTGATACAATAAACTACGGATCATATATACTACGGATCGTATGCGACTCGGACTGACTTAGTCGGAATTACTTCAACCCTTCTCTCCCTCAAACTCACCTCCCACACCCTCTCCGGCTCTCTCAACCTAACCAGCAACTCCCCTTCCATGCCCCCTTCCTCTCCCTACCCCGCTCTCCCCCTTCTTGCTCCTCCCTCTTCCCCTCCTCCTCCCCCTCCCCCACACCCCCTCTGGCTCTCTCAGTCCCCACCCTCACCCTTCTCTCCCTCCAACGAGCAACTCTCCTCCCTACTCCGCTCTCCCCCTCCCTGTTCCTCCCTCTTCCCCTCCTCCTCCCCCTCTCCCACACCCCCTCTGGCTCTCTCAACCCCTCACCTTTCTCCCCCTCCAACGAGTAACTCCCCTTCCCTGCCCCCCTCCCTCTCCCCCCCCCCCTCACCTCCCTACCCCGCTCTCCCCCTCTTTGCTCCTCTCTCTTCCCCTCCTCCTCCCCCTCTGGTGGCCTGTCACTGCTACTATAGTGCAAAGTGCGAAGGAGGAGGAGATGACTCGGTCGAAATCAACGGATCACGGATCGATTTCTTCCAGATCCGGTGTGATATGCCTGACTCGGTACAAGTGACACCGAGTCGACGAACCATGACTTAGACATGCAAAAGACAAAGGTTATAAGAAGAGAAATTATACTTTTTTTTCTTTGCTTAAAATTTCAACTTTCGAGAGTCCCATTGAGTGGATAATGATATATGATCGAGACTCCTGTTGGATGTGTCTACGTCACATTCTCTTTTAGCATGATACTATGTTTCTTAATTAAGAGAAGGGCATGTCATGCTGAATCGACTTCTAAACGTTGCACTCATTCAGAAATATCCACCACCCCGATGTCAACTTGAAGAGTAGTACTAACTATCTAGACTTTGATTCAATAGTTTTTGAGTACGATAAATGCCATCTCTCACTATTGTACAAGGGACAAAGCTAACTCATGTTCATAGGAGATGATGTACAAGTACTTTCTAAAATTCTAAAAAAAGAGTGCATTGCTTCCTATGGTGGGACCGTTGACCTGATCGAGTCAAACCTCTTCATCTAGAAGGACTTGTCATCGAGGGTCAGTGAGACGTGTAATTTAATTTTTAAATTATAAAAATTGAAATTCTTTGTAAGTATATCGTATTTTTTTAATTAGAAATCATATTTTCTCATAGATATATGATTTCTACTAAAATTCGAATTAAAGAAGAATTTTGAAGTATTGAATTCGCATCTAGGAAAGAGGTAATAATTCAATTCTCTAATCATTTTAGACATCCTTCTTTGAAACACACTCATGTTCATCGATCTATGAATTGACATCAACAAAGCTCTCGATTAACTCGTTAACTTAAGAATTTAATTCCTAATCATAAATCAATGAAGTAGTATAGCAACTTGAAATGTGATTCATAAACTGAATAAACTGCCCTAATCTTATTTGGATTATCATCAAGGTTAGTTATCCATTATCCTCCTAATCTAAGTAGGATGTTAAGACAGAATAATTAATAGGATTATTTATGAAAACAGATTATTCTCTTTTAGATAATTAAAAGGAGGATGGATTGAGATTAGGCTCTAATTTGATGGGAATGTTTTCATAGTCTCCCTGCTCATCTCTACATGGAGGAACTTCTAATTAGACTACAATAAGAATGCCACTCAAATACATGAGAAGAGAAGGATTCAAAAGAATTACCTCCTAAATAGTCAAATTTTGGGGTCAGTTGCTCAAAGCTTGATACTTATAACGCTTCTCAATATCCCGATTGTTTGATGAACTCCCTAGAAAATTAGGAATAATCCCTCCATATTTTGCACAAACCCTCTAAAAATAAAAACTTATCAAATAAATGTAGAATTTTGGATGGTTAGAAGTAAGGGAAATTTGTAACAAATAGCTCTCTTATTTGAAACATTAAGAAATTACCATCTTTAGATAACTAATGTTATAAAAACTCTCGCTATGTTACACCACTTGTAAAAAATACTCTAGTCATCACGAATCGTTAATTAGTATTATGTTAATTTCCTTTACTTCACTAAGGTTAGTTTTTAATCAAATTTTAAAAATCAAAATATTCTTAATCTCTCTTAAATTATTTCTCTCTCTTCACATATATGTCGATTTATCTCTCCCTCTTTCTTTTTGGCACCATGTGCCAATGAAAGTAACACGTTCTGGCCTGAGATTTGTCTGATTCGTCAAATTCTTGGTCACCAAAAAAATAAAAAAGAAATCAAAACTTTTTCACAGGGATATTATGTCCAACTAATTTTTAGAGGGATATCCTAAATGACAATTAAACTTAGGAGTAATTTTGAACTTATTTTTGTTAAAAATCGGAGTATCCGTAGAGATGAACAAATAATAGAGGAGGAAGAAGAAAGGGAGAAGAAGAGATCAAATCACAAGAACACAAAGATTTATGTGATTCGGAGACGACGTGTCTTCCTACGTCCATGACCACAGTAGAGTTTTCACTAGAATAATCACACCCAGATACAATACAAAGAAAGACTTCACACCCTTTCATATAAGGAGATTATGATGTCAAAAGTCAAGATACCAAAGATAATAATGTCCCTGTTATAAACATAAATTTTCTTCTGGAGACTTCGTGCAAGTCGATCCGCGTGCGAGGACACACGATGACGAATTCAGACTGCACACGCTAACAGTTTTCATGTAAGAATAATATTTATAACAATAGATACCTAAGTATGACAATTTTACAAATGTTCAAATAAGATGTGACCATAAGAAGCGTTGATCGCTAAATCATACTTATATTAATAGATACTCCAAACCAAATGTTCGATGCCCATCACAAAGAACCCAGCCAGAGTTCATCTTGACGCTCCCCTTGATCTCTTCTGCCCAAGTTTCTTCAAAACCATCATTCTTTTACTTGACCTTTGTAACCTTGTTAAATCAATGTCCCCTCGAGATGGGCATGGCCTTCAATGTAAGATCAAGTTACCATTATTGTGTTCTTGAAGGTAGGGACTTTCAAGGGCAGAGATTTTAACAGAAATTTATTGGATATAAATAAGGTTTCACTGCTTGTTGATCCGTATCGGATCGGAATCTCCCTGATCTGATACGATATACTGCAGATCGTATGTGACCCAGACCGACTCGATCTGAGTCACTTCAGCCCTTCTTCCCCTCTAACTCTCGTAGATCCCCACCCCATTTGGCTCTCTCATCCCCTCACTCCCACCCTTCTCTCCCTCCGAAGAGCAACCCCACTTCCTTGCCCCTCTCTCCCCCTCCCCCTTCCGATGCCATTCCCCTTCCCTCCCGACCCCGCTCTTGATAGAAAATAGTAATGCACGGGTAGAGATATTCTACTAGATCGAAGCACAGAAATCAACGGGAATTAAGATCAAGAGGATCAAACACAGGTCGAAGCGCGTATTCGCTTTCTTTAGAGTCGTTCCGCCCCTACTCCGGTGCAGATAGGCTGTAATATCCCGGACCTTTCGGATCCTTCTTCATGGGTCCCGGATCTAGTTTTCGGAGTGTCCGGCTCCGTTGTGTCCGAAATTTCGTTTCGGACATCTTTCGTGTTCGGATCGGCGCGATCCGGAGTCGTTTCGGAGGCCCGGAGGCGTTCCGCGGCTTTTTCCGCGTGTGTTTTCCGATTCGCGGTGTGTGTTTCGGCTTTTCTCTTCGGACGCTCGTTGCGGGTGAACCGGGCTGTTCACACGGACACGAGTGGTACCGTTGCGATCGGTGCGTTCCGAGGATCGCGGGGGTGTGATTTCCTAATTTTTGGAATTTTACGGATTTTCCGGGTTTTTCTATAAAACCCTTTTTCTTTTCTCTCTCCCCCACCATCTTCTTCTTCCTCTCTTCTTCTTCCTCCTTCCTCCTCCACCGTGTCTCCCTCCCTCTCCCTCTCTTCCTCCCGGTTGGCCACGGCGAGCTCCCCTCCGGCTGCAGACGGCGGCGGGGCGACGGCGCGGCGACGTGGGCGGCGGCGAGGCGGTCGTGGGGGCGTGCGGCAAGCGTGGGAAGCTTAAGGAAGAACGAGGGTTTTCAAGCGTTCTTCGCGATTCGTGGACGATCCGGCGGAGCATTCGCTCCATTGAGGTAGGGTGACGTTCCCTAGCTCTTCGCCGTTCTTTTCCGTGGTTTGTAGGCCGCGGGGAGGCCGAGAGAGGCATGTTTGGGCGTTTTTGGGGTTTTTCCATGTTTTGGGGTGAGCCGCCCGATCTATGGTTTTAGCCCATGATTCTATGTTTTGGTGGCTTAGATGCATGCTAGGGGTCCCCAGGAGTCTTCCCCCTTGTTTTCTCCCTCTCCGGTGGAGGTACGGGGGCGTGGTTGGTGTTTTTGGGGTTTTCCCGCCGTAGCGTGCTCTGGGGCAAGCGACGGTCACTCCAGTGACCGTCACATGCTTGTAACGCCCCTAGAGGGGTGCGTTACTTCCCTGGGTGTTGGCCTTTGGGGTCGAGGGCTGTAACGGTCCTGCGACTGGCCGCCGTTTGCTAGTGACGCCCCTGGGCTGGGCCGTCACATGCGTTTCGACCGTTGGGTTTTGACCGTTGGGGGTCAGGCCATGTAACGCACCGAGATAGGCGCGTTACATGCGTGTAACGCACTGGGGCAGGAGCGTTACTTCCTGTTGTCCCCCATGTGGATGGGCCAAGCGACGCGCTGGGGCAGGCGCGTCACTTCCCTTTTCATCCCGAGCGTGAGGGCCATGCGACGCGCTGGTCTAGGCGCGTCACATGCGAGTAACGCTCTGAGCCCGACGCGTTGCTTGCAAGCGACGCGCCAGGGTAAGCGCGTTACTTTCCCTGTGGTTTTCGTGGGTGTGGGGTGCCATGTGACGCCCTGGCCTAGGTGCGCCGCTTCCAAGCGACGCACTAAGGTAGGCGCGTCGCTTCCCCCTACCCCCTGGCCGTGTGACGGTCTGCCTTAGACCGCCATTTGTAAGTGACGGCCCTAGAGTGGACCGCCATTTGGCTGTGACGGTCCAGGGTCGGACCGCCACTTCCTGTGTTGCCCCATGAGGGTGGCAACCTCGCTTTTCTCCGACCGTGGTCTCCGTGCGACGGGACTAGTGCGTGGGGTGATTCCCACACGTTGTCGGGCTTGGGCGCTGTTTTCCGTAACTTGAGAGTCTACTCCTTCAGTGACCCTCCACTAGTCGTAGCCTACTAGTACGCGTGTGCTAGTCGCACCAGGGAGTGGTGTACGGGCTGACCTTTAGAGACGGTTTGTGGACCGGTTACCGTTGGGCCCCACGTCTTGCAGCCAGAGTCCGGCTGAGGGGAAAACCGGTCAGAGGGCCAGACCAGGGACGCGCGGTCTGTGTGTGCACACGTGGTTGGGGGCGGTTGGACCCACGTCGACGGGCGTGACCCCAGCTAGTCACTTGTTTGTGGTTACTTGTACGGTGTTTGCGCCTCGGGTAGGACCTACCATGTCAGGCGGTTCACCTGCGGTACGGTGTAAGACGTCAGGGGACGCTACCGGCTGTGCTTCTAGTGGGTGGTACTCCTGTCGAGTACGGAGTGTCAGACTGTCAGTCGTGTGTTTCCGACCTTCGGGTTTTGACGGTTCGACCGTTGAGTTTCGGTCTTCTCGTACCGTGGCACGTGTGTCGGTTTGCGTGCCGTTAGGGTCTAGTTCTGTAGAGTACAGGGCTTTCCTTTCCGAGGTACCTTCCTACCGCTAGGGTAGTGGTTTCTCGTTTTGCGAGGTAGGGTTCGAGTGATCCCTACTGAGTCTTGTTCCGAGACTCATTCCCTGCGTGTTTTCACCGTGTTTCAGGTGAGGCGCCACCTTCGGGGAGCGCGTCAGGAGCGCAGCGGAAGCGTGGTGCGGGTGTCCTGAGGTAGTGCCAGAGGTCAGAGCCGGGGGATGCCCCGTGTAGCTGTACTTTTCTTTCTTGTCACTGTACTAGTCGTGGACTACTGTTGCTGTTGTTGTTATTTTATTGTGGACCATGTAAAATGTTAATTCATTTCCTGCTTAATATCATAACTGTTTAATTTCTGCAATTATTTGTGATGCTTGTGTAGTTTCCACACCATCCTTTTAACCCTTCCGAGTCTTCGGGCTCGTGGGTGGCGGTGCGAGTCTCGGGTTATCGGGCCTTCCCGGTAATCGGATTCTCGGGTCGTTACAGCTGGTATCAGAGCGCGGTTGTGGAATTACATGGGAATTATAGGTAATTGTATTGGTCCACTAGTCCACAACGATGATGTACATGTGACGCTGGCATGGGGCACCGCGTGTTTTATTCTGACCTTCCGTTTCTGAGTTTTCTGTCTTGTGCTTCAGGAGCGAGGATGGCGCCGAGGAGAAGTTCTCGCTCTCAGCAGGGGCAGTCGGCTGGAGGTCAGGAGATCCAGCAGGGGGTCCAGAGGGACCAGGAGGAGCATAGCAGAGTTCCGGGAGCTACCGAGGCCGCGGATGCTGCGAGGGCTCCGGGGGCCGAGGGTTTTCTCCGTGGCATGTACCATCTCATGGCTCAGCAGTTCGGCGGAGAGGCCGGTGAGGGCTCGTCAGTCAGGGGTGGGCCAGGCCGAGCAGTGAGGGATTTCATGCAGTTCCATCCACCTTACTTTAGCGGCCAGGCAGACCCTGATGCGGCTCGTGATTGGCTTGATGAGATGGAGCGGGTGTTCAGTTCTGCGAAGAGTGCTGTCGAGGACAGAGTGGTGTTGGCCTACAACCAGTTGCAGGGTACGGCTCGGAGGTGGTGGTCTTCCGAGTGGAAGACGTCCTTTCAGCTTCGTCCACTTGAGCAGGTCGAGTGGGATGACTTTGTCAGTGCTTTCGAGCGTACGTACTGTCCAGATGTTGTTGCTACGCAGCGGATGCGGGAGTTTCTGGAGCTGGTGCAGGGTGACATGTCCGTGTTGCAGTACAGGGCCCGATTTGTCGAGCTGGGTCGGTACGCACCTCATATCATGGAGCATGAGAGGGTGAGGACGACGCAGTTTGTGCAGGGCTTGAGGCTGGAGCTGAGGCACCATCTGATCGCGAATGGGGCCACTGATCTCGAGACGGCGTCTCGTGTTGCGATTTCCTTGGAGATGGATATGCAGAGGACTCGAGGACCGATCAGCCAGGGGCAGTCTGTGTCAGGTCGCAGCCAGCAGTCGGCTACCCAGCAGCAGGGTTCCTTCCAGCGTGTGTCGGGTGGTTCAGGAGTACCGGCATCGGCAGCTTCGGTGACAGGATCTGCGTCCTTTGGCACGAAGGTCAAAAAGTTCTTCAAGAGAGGGTTCGGCAAGAAGAAGTCCAAGGATCAGGGGCAGGCTTCATCGGGCAGTGTGCAGCAGCCGTTTCCTTTGCAGCGACAGGGATCGGTGGGTGGATCGCGAGGACCTTGTCCACGGTGTAGTGGGACCCACCCAGGCAGGCAGTGCACGGCACCGATCATCTGTTTTCGGTGTGACCAGCCAGGGCACATGGCGCGTGACTGTCCTCAGAGGCCGCCGCAGCAGCAGGTTTCCCAGCAGCAGCAGCAGCAGGGACAGTATCCGCCGCTACCCAGGTCAGCTAGTGTGGGAGGCAGGCAGAGAGCTCGTGGCCAGATCACGCACTTGACCAGGGCAGAGGCAGTAGCGTCGCAGCTCGTGGAAGGTACCGTTCAGATTTTGGGTTGTGCGGCTCGGGTTTTATTTGATTCTGGCGCGTCTCATTCGTTCATTTCGGAGGATTTCGCGTCGAGCGTCGAGGAGCCGGTGACCCAGTTGTCCTGTGATTTGGCTGTGGAGTTGCCTTCGGGTGACTTTATGGTCACTCCGTATTGCTTCGACCAGGTTCCGGTGTGGATCGATGGGCGGAGTATGCCAGGCAGGTTGTATGCGTTGCAGCTTCGGGATTACGACGTGATTCTAGGCATGGATTGGCTCGAGACTCATGGAGCGGTGGTGGATTGTGGGATGAAGAGGGTCTACTTCCAACATCCGAGCAAGAGGACCTTCTATTTCCAAGGTATCCGTTCCGCCTCTTCTCGATTTCTTATCTCTGCTATTCGAGCCCGTCGATTGCTTGATTCAGGTTGCCAGGGTTTTCTCGCGTCAGTGGTTGTGTCTGACCGGATGGAGCCGAATGTCGAGGACATTGCGGTGGTGTGCGAGTTTCCCGATGTTTTTCCTGAGGAGTTGCCTGGATTACCTCCCCAGCGGGAGATCGATTTCGTGATCGAGGTTGTGCCTGGTACGGGACCTTTGGCGAAGGCTCCCTACCGTATGGCCCCCGCTGAGTTGAGGGAGTTGAGGGCGCAGTTGCAGGAGCTGTTGGCCAAGGGGTATATTCGTCCGAGCTTTTCCCCTTGGGGTGCGCCCGTGCTGTTTGTGAAGAAGAAGGACGGTAGTCTGCGGCTGTGCATTGACTATCGGCAGCTGAATGAAGTGACCGTTAAGAACAAGTATCCGTTGCCGCGGATTGATGACTTGTTCGACCAGCTGCAGTCTGCGCGAGTGTTCTCGCGGGTTGATTTGCGGTCCGGTTACTATCAGCTGAGGATTCGCGAGTCCGATGTGGAGAAGACTGCGTTCAGTACGAGGTACGGGCATTATGAGTTTCTGGTGATGCCGTTTGGGCTCACCAATGCCCCAGCAGCCTTCATGGACTTGATGCAGAGGGTGTTTCATCCGTATTTGGACCAGTTCGTGGTCATCTTCGTGGATGACATCCTTGTTTATTCGCGGTCTGCTGAGGAGCATGCGTACCATTTGGGTGTGGTGCTGCAGACGTTGCGAGATCACCAGTTGTATGCGAAGCTCAGCAAGTGCGAGTTTTGGCTCAGTGAGGTGCACTTTCTGGGGCACGTGATTTCTGGTGATGGCATTTCCGTGGATCCCGCCAAGGTCGAGGCTGTGATGCAATGGCCGAGGCCGAGGTCGGTGACGGAGATCCGGAGTTTCTTGGGGCTTGCGGGTTATTATCGCCGGTTTATCCAGGATTTTTCCCGCATTGCGACCCCGATGACGAGGCTCACGCGGAAGGATGTGCCTTTCGTCTGGTCCGAGGAGTGTGAGCAGAGCTTTAGGGAACTGAAGAGATTGCTCACCTCGGCTCCGGTGTTGGTTTTGCCTTCTGGATCGGGAGGTTTTGTGGTGTGTACAGATGCTTCCGGCGTCGTATTGGGTGCTGTTCTGATGCAGCATGGTAGAGTGGTGGCTTATGCATCTCGGCAGCTAAAGCCCCATGAGGAGAACTACCCTACCCATGACCTTGAGTTGGCGGCAGTGATCTTCGCGCTGAAGATCTGGAGGCATTATCTGTACGGTGAGAAGTTCGAGGTGTTCACTGACCATCAGAGTTTGAGGTATGTGTTCTCGCAGAGAGATCTGAACCTCAGACAGAGGCGTTGGATGAAGTTCATGAAGGACTATGACTTCACCCTGTCTTATCAGCCGGGCAGGATGAATGTCGCCGCCGATGCCTTGAGTCGGAAGGTGGCGGTCAGTACCTTGATGCTGAGGAAGTGGAGGCTCTGGGAACAGGTGCCCGAAGTATCTTTCAGGCTCAAGATTCCCCAGAAGCCAGGGTTGGCAGTGCTTGCGAGTCTGACTGTCACTCCTGCTATCCGTCGTCAGGTGACAGAGGCTCAGCATGCGGACCCTGAGTTGCCCCGGATTTTGGCGATAGCTGATGTGGAGCTTGGCGAGGACGGTGCTGCGAGGTTTCGTGGCAGGCTGTACGTCCCAGGGGAGGAGCAGGTTCGTCGTGCGGTGTTACGCGAGGCTCATGGGAGCAGGTACACTGTGCACCCGGGTGCGACGAAGATGTATCGGAACTTGCGGAGGCAGTTCTGGTGGCCTGGCATGAAGAGAGATGTGGCCGAGTTTGTGGCCAGGTGCCTGATCTGTCAGCAAGTGAAGGCGGAGCATCAGCGACCAGGCGGTACTCTCCAGCCCTTGGATGTTCCTGCTTGGAAGTGGGACCATGTGACCACGGATTTTGTGGTGGGGTTGCCCAGAACCCCGACTGGGCAGGACAGTATTTGGTTGCTGGTGGATCGGCTGACGAAGGTGACGCGGTTGCTACCGGTCAAGGTCAGCTGGAGCGTGCCTAAGTTGGCTCGTCTTTATGTGGAGCGGATCGTGCCGTTGCATGGGGTTCCCATTTCGATCGTGTCGGATCGGGATCCGCGCTTCACTTCTGGATTCTGGAGGAGTTTCCAGCGAGCTCTTGGCACGGAGTTGGCATTTAGCTCGGCGTATCATCCACAGTCAGATGGTCAGTCTGAGAGGACCATTCAGACTTTGGAGGACATGCTGAGATCCTGCTGCCTGGAGTGGCAGGGGAGTTGGATTCATCACCTACCGTTAGTGGAGTTTGCCTATAACAACAGCTTTCATTCGAGCATCGGCATGGCTCCTTATGAGGCATTGTATGGGCGTCCTTGTCGGACTCCACTTGATTGGTTTGAGGTGGGTGAGCGTGTTTTGACGGGACCGGAATTGGTGCAGCAATGTGTGGATGTTGTGCACCTGGTTCGTCAGAACATGTTGGCGGCCCAGAGTCGGCAGAAGAGCTATGCTGACCGTAGGCGGCAGCCCCTCGAGTTCGCCGTGGGCGATCATGTGTTCTTGAGAGTTTCTCCGATGAAGGGGGTGATGCGGTTTGGACGGCGTGGGAAGCTGAGTCCCCGCTATATTGGTCCTTTCGCGATTGTGGAGCGCATCGGTGAGGTTGCTTACCGGTTGCAGTTACCCTCTGAGTTGGCGTCGGTGCATGACGTGTTCCACGTCTCTATGTTGCGGAAGTATATGCCCGATGACTCTCATGTGCTCGAGTTTTCCGTTTGGCCTGAGGTGACTCCAGATCTTTCTCTCCCAGAGTTTCCGATCCGCGTGGAGGATAGGCGAGAGCAGCGCCTGCGGAACAAGGTCATTCCCTTGGTAAAGGTCGTGTGGCAACGACACTCTGGTGGTGAGGCTTCGTGGGAACGTGAGGACGAGATGCGTCAGCAGTTCCCGTACCTGTTTGAGTGAGTCTTCCTCTTCTTTCCCCTTGGGTTGTTCTCAATTTCGAGGACGAAATTCCTTAAGGGGGGAGGGCTGTAATATCCCGGACCTTTCGGATCCTTCTTCATGGGTCCCGGATCTAGTTTTCGGAGTGTCCGGCTCCGTTGTGTCCGAAATTTCGTTTCGGACATCTTTCGTGTTCGGATCGGCGCGATCCGGAGTCGTTTCGGAGGCCCGGAGGCGTTCCGCGGCTTTTTCCGCGTGTGTTTTCCGATTCCCGGTGTGTGTTTCGGCTTTTCTCTTCGGACGCTCGTTGCGGGTGAACCGGGCTGTTCACACGGACACGAGTGGTACCGTTGCGATCGGTGCGTTCCGAGGATCGCGGGGGTGTGATTTCCTAATTTTTGGAATTTTACGGATTTTCCGGGTTTTTCTATAAAACCCTTTTTCTTTTCTCTCTCCCCCACCATCTTCTTCTTCCTCTCTTCTTCTTCCTCCTTCCTCCTCCACCGTGTCTCCCTCCCTCTCCCTCTCTTCCTCCCGGTTGGCCACGGCGAGCTCCCCTCCGGCTGCAGACGGCGGCGGGGCGACGGCGCGGCGACGTGGGCGGCGGCGAGGCGGTCGTGGGGGCGTGCGGCAAGCGTGGGAAGCTTAAGGAAGAACGAGGGTTTTCAAGCGTTCTTCGCGATTCGTGGACGATCCGGCGGAGCATTCGCTCCATTGAGGTAGGGTGACGTTCCCTAGCTCTTCGCCGTTCTTTTCCGTGGTTTGTAGGCCGCGGGGAGGCCGAGAGAGGCATGTTTGGGCGTTTTTGGGGTTTTTCCATGTTTTGGGGTGAGCCGCCCGATCTATGGTTTTAGCCCATGATTCTATGTTTTGGTGGCTTAGATGCATGCTAGGGGTCCCCAGGAGTCTTCCCCCTTGTTTTCTCCCTCTCCGGTGGAGGTACGGGGGCGTGGTTGGTGTTTTTGGGGTTTTCCCGCCGTAGCGTGCTCTGGGGCAAGCGACGGTCACTCCAGTGACCGTCACATGCTTGTAACGCCCCTAGAGGGGTGCGTTACTTCCCTGGGTGTTGGCCTTTGGGGTCGAGGGCTGTAACGGTCCTGCGACTGGCCGCCGTTTGCTAGTGACGCCCCTGGGCTGGGCCGTCACATGCGTTTCGACCGTTGGGTTTTGACCGTTGGGGGTCAGGCCATGTAACGCACCGAGATAGGCGCGTTACATGCGTGTAACGCACTGGGGCAGGAGCGTTACTTCCTGTTGTCCCCCATGTGGATGGGCCAAGCGACGCGCTGGGGCAGGCGCGTCACTTCCCTTTTCATCCCGAGCGTGAGGGCCATGCGACGCGCTGGTCTAGGCGCGTCACATGCGAGTAACGCTCTGAGCCCGACGCGTTGCTTGCAAGCGACGCGCCAGGGTAAGCGCGTTACTTTCCCTGTGGTTTTCGTGGGTGTGGGGTGCCATGTGACGCCCTGGCCTAGGTGCGCCGCTTCCAAGCGACGCACTAGGGTAGGCGCGTCGCTTCCCCCTACCCCCTGGCCGTGTGACGGTCTGCCTTAGACCGCCATTTGTAAGTGACGGCCCTAGAGTGGACCGCCATTTGGCTGTGACGGTCCAGGGTCGGACCGCCACTTCCTGTGTTGCCCCATGAGGGTGGCAACCTCGCTTTTCTCCGACCGTGGTCTCCGTGCGACGGGACTAGTGCGTGGGGTGATTCCCACACGTTGTCGGGCTTGGGCGCTGTTTTCCGTAACTTGAGAGTCTACTCCTTCAGTGACCCTCCACTAGTCGTAGCCTACTAGTACGCGTGTGCTAGTCGCACCAGGGAGTGGTGTACGGGCTGACCTTTAGAGACGGTTTGTGGACCGGTTACCGTTGGGCCCCACGTCTTGCAGCCAGAGTCCGGCTGAGGGGAAAACCGGTCAGAGGGCCAGACCAGGGACGCGCGGTCTGTGTGTGCACACGTGGTTGGGGGCGGTTGGACCCACGTCGACGGGCGTGACCCCAGCTAGTCACTTGTTTGTGGTTACTTGTACGGTGTTTGCGCCTCGGGTAGGACCTACCATGTCAGGCGGTTCACCTGCGGTACGGTGTAAGACGTCAGGGGACGCTACCGGCTGTGCTTCTAGTGGGTGGTACTCCTGTCGAGTACGGAGTGTCAGACTGTCAGTCGTGTGTTTCCGACCTTCGGGTTTTGACGGTTCGACCGTTGAGTTTCGGTCTTCTCGTACCGTGGCACGTGTGTCGGTTTGCGTGCCGTTAGGGTCTAGTTCTGTAGAGTACAGGGCTTTCCTTTCCGAGGTACCTTCCTACCGCTAGGGTAGTGGTTTTTCGTTTTACGAGGTAGGGTTCGAGTGATCCCTACTGAGTCTTGTTCCGAGACTCATTCCCTGCGTGTTTTCACCGTGTTTCAGGTGAGGCGCCACCTTCGGGGAGCGCGTCAGGAGCGCAGCGGAAGCGTGGTGCGGGTGTCCTGAGGTAGTGCCAGAGGTCAGAGCCGGGGGATGCCCCGTGTAGCTGTACTTTTCTTTCTTGTCACTGTACTAGTCGTGGACTACTGTTGCTGTTGTTGTTATTTTATTGTGGACCATGTAAAATGTTAATTCATTTCCTGCTTAATATCATAACTGTTTAATTTCTGCAATTATTTGTGATGCTTGTGTAGTTTCCACACCATCCTTTTAACCCTTCCGAGTCTTCGGGCTCGTGGGTGGCGGTGCGAGTCTCGGGTTATCGGGCCTTCCCGGTAATCGGATTCTCGGGTCGTTACAGGCTTCGCGACGGAACTTCTCTCAAGATACGACGACCCAGAACCGGTGGCGACGCGAAGGTGCACTCCAACTCGCGTTGCCGGGGGCGAACACCACAAAGACCGATGGCTCTTGCAGGAGGAAGAAGACGAAGGGAGAGAGGAGTTCGTGAGAGATAGCTTTCGGGTTAGAGAGAACCGAAAACCGTCCCTCTCACAGAAAACGACTCTCTTCAAATACCTCCTTGGGAAGCGACCCTAGACCGAGTCACATACAACCGCCCAAAGAGAGGAATCCGAAGAGACGCGGAGAGAATCCAAGAGACGCGAGTAAAACGGTCACAAAACAAAAGAAAAGAAAAAGGAAATAATCTAATGAGAATCACACGCACGCACGACACGGCCACGCCAAGGCAAGGCAATTCACGCGTGTGTGAAATAGAGAATACGGGCCAAGGAGCCCACTAGCCCAAACGGGCCAACCTCCATAGTCTCCTCAAAGGTATACACAATAAAGACACAAGTCCCAACTAAAAAACAAATGGAAACTTTTTCCATTTTCCAATGTGGGACTAAGCAATATAAAGAGAGACTTAAAACCTTTTAAAATTTAAACACAAATTCCAACACCCCCTCCCTGCTCCTCCTTCTTCCCCTCCCCCTCCCCCTCCCCCTTTCGATGCCGTTTGGAAACGGCAATGTGCAGGTCCGTCTATTGTGCAGTGCCGCCATAGACTAGATATGCACTAGATCTATAGTGAGCCAATGACCATCTCCGTTTCACTCCCCTGTGCTGCGCCATGATAGCATCTTATCGTCATTTCTGTTGCCTGCGGCCCCTCCGATGACTAACCGCACCCTCTCTGCCCCCCTCTCTCCCTTTGGTGGCATGTCACCACCCCTATAATATAGAGTGCGAAGGAGGAGGAGACGACTTGATCAAAGTCAACGGATCATGTACCAATTTCTCTCAGATTCAATGCAATACGTCCGACTTAGTGCTAGTCGCACCGAGTCGACGTAGTATGGACATAAGTATCGTTTATGTTCTCTCTTTTTCCCCTTCTTACGAGAAAGTTAGGCATCCCTCATGCAGGAAGTCAATAGCTAACCCAAGTCTCAAGATTGACGATGCAATGATGCAACCTTGTGCTGCAAGCTCGGTGGCACCGAGACATTCCTCATGTGGGCGCGATTCTTCGCTCTCTAGTTTCAAGGTTCTCACCCCCACTAGCTGACTCATTGCAATCAAGTTTCGAGTATGCTCACCTAGACATATGCTTGGAATTACTTGTATTAATTGATGTTATATCTCACACATCATGATCATCCGATTAACTCCTAACACTTTCGTGAACCACAAATAAAAAAAAACCACTGTTATAATTTCAAAAAGGGGACCGAGAAGATTAACCTGATGGGATCAGATTCGGAGGAACTTAATCAAACTACAGATGGGTTAGGGTTAGAGTCGAGAACTTCTAATTCGACCTCAATCTAATCGGTTTAAGTTTAGGGCAACTTGACCCAACCTAAGCCTAACTTATCTAATTGGTTTGAGTTCAAGTTCTGAGTTAAGTATGCTTATAGAACTGAAGTTATAAATTATAGTTGTTAGATATTTGTCATTCTAATCAAATTAATTTACTTTTTTATAATAAAAAAGAATAGTAAAAAAATGCGTCATTATAATATGCGCTAGAGTCGACTCATAACCCTCTTGTAAGCGTGAATGGTGGATTTGTGAGTCCACCCACTGAGTGCCTCTTCATTGTATGACATGGGATTCATTGACTCAAGGTGTTCCCCATCAAAGGTAGGGGAAAGGAAAGGAACAGTGGATCCAACCACTAGAATTTACAAAGGATTGGAAGAATCCCCCAAGGGATCCATCATTCCGGCAGCCGTCTCATCATTATCGGAGACTTATAAACCCGTGATCCACGGCATTGAATCCCCAGGTCACCGCTGCTCCCCTCACCACCAACAGCAAGCTGACCATGACATGATTGCAGCTCATTAACAGGGGCTTTTCACCGAGCTTTGGATGAGGATTGGGATCAACCCACCTCCTAAAAGTGAGAGAAAAGCTGAAAGGTCGTAGCTTTTCGGGACTAACAGAGAGAGCACATCCCCCCTTCTCTCTCTCTCTCTCTCTAACTTCCAAGCTTCAGCTGGGATTGTCCATGAGAAAGGGATGGGTCTCGAACTCTGGACTTGGGGTGGGAGAGAAGAATAACAAATTGGAGATGGATGGGAATAAAAAGTTTGTATAATTGCAAGTAAAAGTGGGGTGGCGATGGGCGTCTCATGCATCGGGAGCTGTTGGGAGATCCGGTGCGCTGCTTTTCTTCAGCAGCTCCCCGCTTTACAGGTCTCAAATTGCCCCAGCCTGTGGGGGGGGTGGTGGAGGCGGCCCCGTTATCATGGTCTGGGGGGCTTTTGATGATGATGTGTCTGCATGGGGTTTGCTGTTTGCTGGCTCTGAATATCTTTCTTGCAAAAAATAAAAGCCTCCTTTCTTTCTTCACCTTCATCATGGACAGGGTGGGAGAAGGGTGACAGTGATGGAAGTACTCTGTGAAGGGTGGGGTGGGGGGGGGTGTGTTCTGATGCTTGAGACTTCACTGGTGATGCTTTGGGGTGTGATGATGGAGGCACCTTTCTTCCTCTTTGACCCCGTGGAGTGACTCTAATAAATAGGGTTTCCCTTTACCTTGTTCACCAAGTTTTGCATGTTCTTCTGTACCCTGGGATGGTACTTCCCTGTCAGTCCAGCTTGGTGGTTGTGCTCTTGATGTCAGCAAACTAATCATGCAACACTTCTTTACATACTTATCATCTCAGAAACAACCTCCCTACGTAGATAAACCCGTTAATAAGCTCTTAGGAACGGCTGCATACCAATTTGAACAATCCACAAACAGTGTGCTTGGAACAATGCAAATCAGAGTGAAGATGTCATGGAATCAAAACCGGGGGTCTGATCTGCAGTGCCCTTCTATTTATGTGACATCTCTTGTGCTGCATCTGTTGGGGATGCTACTAGGCTCAATCTAGAACTCACTAGGCATTGTTCGTACAGGAGATCATGTGTCCTAAAACATACAGTTTTGATGTGAATTAATGATGAAGAATCACTGCAGAGTTGACTCCCAGCTTTTTTTTGGTTTCCTCTCACAGTTCATACGCAGGGTTAGCATTGAAGGCTAACCAGTGACGGTCTTCTTTCTCTGTTCTCCATGGACAGTGTAGAAAGCAGTAGTAGCAGAGGACACACACACACACACACACACACACACATAGAGCTTATTGAGTTGCAGGAAGCGGTTGATCACCGAAAGCCAGGGGATGATTCCCATGGTTTTCTGTAGCTCTTACTGCTACATGTGATCTTCCCCCAAAACCGGAAACTCCACCAATCATCCCCGACAAGTCCACGCCGATCCGTATCAGGAAAATGCGCGCCAGAGATTAGGAATTCGATCAAATCAACTCCATGAAAGTCACACGTAGTTTCTTAGTTAAATTAATTTTTTATTGTTTAATGGATCAATTATTTATGGGTCCTCTCTCCAGTGCGAGAGTTTAAATCGTAGCATCCGCAGATTTTCTGTTAATTAGGATATTTTTACATAATAATTTTGCTTTTTTAAATGATTTTTTTTTGATAGATAATTTTATTTTTTATTTTAAATTAAAAAAAATAAGATATTAAACTCAGGACCTCCCCTTGCCAAATTCTCAACTACCCAGAATGAGTCCCCCCATAAATTTCATAACGTGGAGTGAACATAAATAAATTGAATTTGACCTACCAAACATCATAGACCATTCCCCAGATAAGTTTCGTACCATCTGAAGGCAGTTTCACTGTATCAGTCTCTCTCCGATGCACAGGGAAGTGTACCCGGCTGTGCGTGGCACCCCGCTCCTCCACGGAAGCCCCCGCTCCCCACCACCTATGAGTAGAGTAGAGCAGACGCGCCTTCATTAAAATCAAAACCGATCACAACACTGGTCTTCCCCTGCCCTCTCTCTCTCTCTCTCTCTCTCTCTCTCTCTCTGAGAAATCCTGCCAGCTGAAGCCTGCCAGTGCCCACGAGGCCACAACACCTCCATGATTCCTACTGCACCTGGTTCTGAGTAGAAAGATGTAAACTTTCGTTCTTGGCATTCGAAAGATCACCTCTCTCTCTCTCTGCCAGGATATACCCACAAGACCTCCATGATTCTTACTGCACCTGGTTCTGAGTAGAAAGATCAAAACTTTCCTTCTTGGGCATGTGAAAGATCACAGCTTTCATTAATTCCCGATGATGAGAGTTGTGCCGGGGGCGTCGTTGGGTCGCTAGCGGCGAGTGCCACTGCCCGCATTCCTCTCTTCACTTGGTCAATGCTACCTTTGTAAGCTCGAGGCCTTCCTTCCTGCAGAAGCAAATGGTCGAAGAGGGTGCGCGTCCGGTTGCCTCCGAGGAGTGTGCCGCCGATCACGGCGGCGGCAGCGTCTTCCCCGTGTACTTCGGCGCCTCCTGCGCTTTCCTGGCGCTCCACCTCCTCTCCAAGGGGAGGGCGCTGGACTTGGACGGCGCTCGGCGATGGCGCCTGGAGGAGGCGCTGCTGCAGAGCGGCGCCCGCCTCCTGGGGCTGCTGGTTTGGAGAGCCCAGCGAGGGCGAGGGGCACTGGAGGAGGAGCTCAGGAAGGCGGAGGCGGAGGCGGCGGAGCTGAAGCGGCTGAGGGCGGAGGACGCCAGGGCCAACGAGAAGGTGGTGGGCATCTTCGCCGCCCACGAGCAGAGCTGGATTGCGGACAGGAAGAAGCTGCGGCTCCAGATCCAGGCCCTGCTCGTCCAGTTCCAGATGCTGGAAGCCAAGCGGGAGGCGGCCATGGCCGAGTCCAACAGCATGGTCGAGGAGAAGGACCGGGTGATCAGGGCCAAGGAGGAGGTGCTGGAGGCGGCGGCGAAGAAGCGGGCGGAGCTGGAGGAGCAGCTCCGCGCCGCGGAGGCCGCCGCGGAGGAGGCCCGGGAGGGTGCCAAGAAGGAGGCGCAGGAACACGCCACCGAGCTGTGGAAGCACAAGACCGCCTTCGTGGAGCTCGTCTCCAGCCAGCGGCAGCTGGAGGCCGACATGGACCGTGCGCTGCGGCAGGCCGAGGCGGCGCGGCGGGAGGTCGACGAGGCACGGGAGCAGAAGGAGGAGGCCCTTGCCGCGGCCGACGGGCTCTCGGAAGACCTCGCCCGGACGAGGAAGGACGCCGAGCAGAAGGACAAGATCCTCTCTGCCATGCTGCGCAAGTCGAAGCTGGACACCGCCGAGAAGCAGATGCTGCTCAAGGAGCTGAAGCTGTCCAGGGCGAGGAAGAAGCAAGCGGAGCTCGAGGTGGAGAGGCTGCGGGGCCTCTGCGGGGGGCGCCACTGGAAGGGCTGCCGGGGGCTCCGCCCCCTCGCCGGGGACTGCTCCGACGAAGAACAGAGCGCGAGCTCCAAGCTAGGCAGGGCCGGATTCCACAGCAGAACTCTTCTGCTCGATTATTTGGAAGCCGAGAGCACCAACGAGAGCGAGTACGCCACGACCGAGGAAGGCGACGCCATCCTCCACGGGGACGCAATCCACCGCTGCTCGAGCAGGGGCGACGAAGAAGAGCTTGGTAACTCCAAAAGCTTCTGCTTTGCTCATTTCTTTGCACCTACCCACCATTGCCCATCTGAAGATTGTTTGCTTCCTCTGTGTTTCTGGTTTGGATTTGTCGTAGTTACAGCGGACATCAGGCACCTGCAAGATTGGGTTCGAGCAGAGACGGAGAAGTACGCGAGCATGCTGCAGCAGCGGCACTACGCGGAGGTGGAGGCGTTCACGGAGCAGATGCAGCTCAAGGACGAGAAGCTGGAGGCCTACCGGTGGCGGCTGCTCAGCATGGAGCTCGAGGCGAAGCGGCTGCAGTCCCACATCGAGGGCCTCGACGGGAACCTGTCCAAGCTCGGGGAAGAGAACATCGAGCTCGAAGCCCTGCTGGTGGACAAGGAGCGGGAGCTGAGGGCGTTGCGGGAACAGTTCGACCTCCACCTGCAGCGCTGTCGCGGGAGCGTGGTCGAGAAAGGGCAGGAGCTGGAGATCCCGTCTGCCGAGGGATCCCAGGAGGTGGAGATCGCAACCCGGATGGGTGGCGACTGCGACGCCATTGATGAGGTAAAGAAGGTGCAGTTCGAAACCCAGATCGAGAAAGAGCCCAACCACGAAGGGGAGATGGGCGAACAAGAGCTGACAAGCTCGGCTGCTTCCCCGCCATTTTCTGATCAGCTTGAGCAGCGCAGCTTCTTGAGCAGCCATGCTCCTGTAGAAGAAATCGAGGAAGAGAAGGAGGTCAGCGTGGATCCAGGGCACACTTTGCCCAAAACCAGATTGCCAGCAGGTGGTGGTCCTGCTGCTGAGGTGGTCAACCAGGTACGGATCCCTGGGCCATCATCCGCTTGTGAGAATTCCCCATGGAAGATGGACCTCCATGCTCTGGGCATCTCCTACAAGATCAAAAGGCTGAAACAGCAGCTCCTGGTGCTGGAGAAGCTGGCAGCAGCACAGGCATTGAAACAACTGCCTGGTAAGTATGAAAAGAGGGACACCAATGAGCATAAGCAGCAGCTCAAGGGCTTCCTCCTGGTGATATCCCTGCTAAACAAGCAGGTGAAGAGGTACCAATCCCTGGAGGAGAAGGCTGATGACCTCTGCAAGAGGATGGTATTTTTTTTTTGGTTAAAAGAAAAAACTGTTCTTATGGCTTCAAATTTTATTTACAAAAACAGTCACCTGACATACCACATTGTTTAAACAACAAAATTTTCAGCATGAGATCGACAGGGAGGGAAGGAGCCGAGGCTCGTGCCAGGGGAGGACGAAGGAGCAGACGGGGGCGCTCGAGGGCTTCCTCGAGGAGACGTTTCAGCTCCAGAGGTACGTCGTCGCGACCGGGCAGAAGCTGACGGAGATACAGTCTAGAATTGCCTGCACCTTCGTCGGCGGCGATGGGGGGCTGAAGGATTCCCCGGAGTTTAATCTGGGGAGGTTTGCTGCCATCGTTAGAGGCCTCTTCAGGGAGATACAGAGGGGGCTGGAGGTGAGGATCGCTCGCATCATTGGGAATTTGGAGGGAACTCTGGCTTCTGATGGGATTTTGCATATGAAAAACCACAAATGATAGGAGGTGTCTTAACAGATGTAATGCCCACAACCCCCCAGTTCCCACATGTAGAGTATGCTCCCACAGGGTGAGATGCTGTTCATTGTGCACAGCAATATTGATACCAAAATATCACATATTAATGTCGAAAATCACATGTTCATGCTAGATTGTTCATTTGTTCTTCTCTCACAGGGTCCAATTGGATTGAAGTTAAACAGTGGAATTTAAGGGTTCTTAAAACTATGTGATTTTTTATGGTTGGCAAGAACAAAACCTGTGGTTTTGGCCAATGGCACCTACCATTGAACACCAAAATAGCGGAAGCCTCTGTAAAACGGTTCCCTGGGGTTATGCTTCATGTTGAAGAACACAATGTGTTTGGATTATTCCAAATGAGAGATCCCTTCCTGCCAACAGTGCATGCAATCTCACGCTGGTGATGCAAATTCGTGTGATGAATATATCACATTGTGCTCTCCATCTCCTTGGGGATCAATTAAGGTTCGCCGGATCAGTGATCCGAATCGACTCGGCCTGGTCCTGTATTGACACGATACTGTCCAACTCGAACAATCTCGGACCGACCCAATCGAGTCGCACGATGGAGGCCATTGTATGGTGGTTGTCTCGGCCGAGTCGCGCACTCCATATCGAGGCCCGAGTTAGCCCTAGCATCGAACACAGTCGATACAAAAGCACGCCATGCCAGGGATCTATCTTATCGATAAACTGCTTCTATCAGCCAATAAACCAATGTTTCAGCAGCACAAAGATGAGCTGTGGGGTTCCAGCCACCTCTTCCGCAATGTGTGAGGGGATTCACCCTTTGACCTCTCCTTTGAGAGGTAGCGAGTTCATGGAGGTCTACGTCTGTGTAGTCTGTATGTAAAATGCAACCTGTAAATTCTTCCTCTAATGGACATGTCAGATTCAGAATTTTCGCCTGATCGGTGAAATGATCGGTCATCATGGTAGAGATTATCATCTACCTACGTAGAAAAGAATTCTCTGGTGAGAGATTGTTAGAGTGTGGAGTTCGAATTTGTCATCGTGCGCCCTCGCACGCGGATCGATTTGATTAATGGCGCCCAAATCTCCTTATATAACAAGGGTGTGAACTCTCTCTTTGTACTTGATCTAAGTGTGATTATTCTAGTGAAAATCTGTTGCGGCCGTGGACGTAGGAAGACACCGCCTCTGAACCACGTAAAATCTCTGTGTTCCTATGTGGTTGTCATTTCTACTATTTTCTTTGACAGTGAGTCATGAGGAAGAGAGAGGGTCACGTTTCCCAACGGAGGGTACTTACTACACGTTGGCCTATGCTAGTGTAAAAAAAGAAAAAAAAAAAAAGGAAGAAGGGGAAAGCTTCTGCCATTGTTATGTTTTGCATCAGCATCAACATTAGAACCGCCCATAATTAGGTAGATGAGTTGCATAATGTTCATCAAGTTCAGCTAAAAGGAACGAATGGGAAACAAACAGAGGGGGGGGGGAAAGGAAGTGGAGATGGAGAGGCCATAGTGGCAAAGAACAAGAACAAGGCTGGGGCCCCAATGATGGGGGTGGGGATCCATGCTCCTGACCTTGATCCTCCTTGGCTGTCCATGAAAGAAAATCTCAGTGAAGTCTATCTGATGGAGACCACACAGGAGGGCCATTTGTGCAAACTCCCAAAGGCTACTTGTGAGAGCTCACAAATGCCCTCCTATCATACATACCATAGAGTCTTATGTGATATTTATGATTAGAGGGTACTTGTGGAAATCCATGTAGTTTGCTCAGGATGGTGACTAGTGATCTCTTTTGCAAATAATGCACCATGCTAGTTTGGGGTTATTGGAGTCCCCTCAACCAAGTGCTTTGAAAGGGGCAACATATGTTAAAAGGGGACTAAAAAGGCTTGAAAGTTGGAAAGAGGAGCAAGTTAAAGATTGTATACCCAAAATGGGTAAAGCAAGCATCTTGTTTGTGAAGGAGGGTGTTTGGATATGTTTTTTAGATATTTTCTTGGGAAAAGAATGTGAACTAAATCATGTTTGGAGCATCTCTCCTAATTTTTAGGGAGGGAGTTAACTCTTCATTAAAAAATTTTCAAATAAAAAATAACTCTTTCCTTTTTTTTCAAAAGAGTTCTCTCTCTCTCTCTCTCTCACACACACACACACACACACACGTACGTCACCTCTCCTTCTCTCCCTCTCATAATCACCTCTCTCTCAAACACACACGATTACCACTCATCTCTTTCTCTTCAACCACCTCATAATGAGAAAATTCCATACTCTCTTAAATATTATTTAGATTTTACCGAACATGTCAAAAGTTAAGTTTTATAAATTCAAAAATTATGACAAAAATCACATTGAAACATTTTTTTAAAGAGAAATAGTCTTAAGAAAAAAAATACTCCCAGACACCCTATTAGATTTTTAGAATCCTACCTTAGACATGACAGAAGAATGCGGTCCCCTCTCTCCACTTTCATCTTTGTTAATGTTTGATGTTGGGCATGCAACAGCATTGAGGAGAAGTACGGCGCACACCTGTGTCGAGCAATTGTCTTGGACTTTTCCAAGGTTGCTGATCAATCATGCATGTTAGAATGGACTCTCTCATGTGCCATGTTTGCCACAGGATCTTTCAATTTTTTGAGTATTTTTAAAATCTCCAGACATAAATTTTTCTCTTTAAGAGCTGAGGAAACTGATGAAGAACTAGGCATTCCCATTAAGTATTTCCAATCCCATGTTCTCACTCGATTGAACAACTCGAGGAATCATGGAAGCTCTTATCATCCGTGCTTTCACGATGAAGAGGACGCAACATCACCCAATAATCTTGGTGGGTTATCTTGTTGAGTGACGCAAATTATTAGGGTGTTCTTAGTTTGAGGAGTTAAGGCATGTAATTACACAGTGTTGCATGCCAAACACTTGCACTAAAATGTAGCATTCTTAGAAAATCTTTTGCCCAGTTATGTTAATCTTGGGACGCCATGTTGTCATATGGTTTAAAAAACTGTCAGGATACATTTGGTTTGCTGGAATTTGTTAACCACCAAATTCTACCGAACCCTAGACTATTGAGATATGGCATGACGGTGGTGATGATATAAATGAGAGTGACGTGAATTTTCTCATATCTACACTCCAGAACATCCACAAATTTTATCTCCGAGGAGAGTAAATTTAGCTCGGCCCATGACCGGTCTGTTATAATGAGCCCAATCCAGCTCCGAATCTACAGCGCGCCCAAGGGATGCACAGCGGCCGCAGCCCATTAAGGTGTGGCTCACTACGGCTCAGCATCAGATTCGACAGCGCAGAAAGGTTACGGCACAGGCGCAATGACCGTCGGAGAACCCTCCGACGACCGACCGTTACCCCCTACGACGTCGGCCTCGACCCCGTAACGGGCGAGACGAGTGCCGTAAGACTCGCCCAGGGACCAGCCGACGCCGGGGTAATCGCCCTCCAACGGGAAACTCCCACCACAATCGAGGGAGACGTTACTCCAGTACTCACGTCCTTCCCTGTTAAGGGATATGCCTCTTGCTCCAGGACAATCTCCTATAAAAGGGACATCGACAGAGAAGAGAGGACACGGTGGATCATTCTGTCAAATCGCTACCCAAGAGAATAGAACTACTAACCTTGTTACAGAAAGGGAGAAGCGACGACAGTCCACGCCGAGAGGGAGGATTCCTCCTACATTACCTTACCACCTAGCGAGCACTCACCGAGTGAGCACTGGGAGCGACGAGTACTCGTCTGAAGGATTTACACGGCTCCCCGATCTTCTACTACAACCTCTCTCTTACTCTCTCCCCTGCTCTTCTATACTCTTTATTAATTCATTGCTAACTTAAGTATCGGAGGATTACCCTGGAGTAACACTCATTAAAATTTTCCAATCCCATGTTCTCACTCGATTTAACAACTCGAGGAATCATGGAAGCTCTTATCATCCATGCTTCACGATGAAGAGGATGCAACATCACCCAATAATCTTGGTGGGTTATCTTGTTAAGTGACGCAAATTATTAGGGTGTTCTTAATTTGAGGAGTTAAAGCATGCAGTTACACCGTGTTGCATGTCAAACACTTGCACTAAAATGTAACCGTAGGAGCTGAGGGAACAAATGAGAAATTAGGCATACCCGTTTAAGTTTTTCCAATCCCATGTTCTCACTCGATTTAACAACTCGAGGAATCATGGAAGCTCATATCACCCATGCTTCACGATGAAGAGGACGCAACATCACCCAATAATCTTGGTGGGCTATCCTGTTAAGTGACGCAAATTATTAGGGTGTTCTTAATTTGAGGAGTTAAAGCATGTAATTACATTGTGTTGCATGTCAAACATTTGCACTAAAATGTAATTGTAGAGGCGGAATTATGGTTCTTAATCCTCGCATCACACTTTTAAGATTTATTTATTGGAGAATGATCGTCCAGTCATCCGTGGAAGCCTGCAAACATCAGGGAAAACGGCGTCAGAAGGAGTCCTGGACGTTACCCCAGAGGACAACCCTCCGAATCTTAAGTCAGAGACTTGAAGGACGAAGATCGAGGAGAAACAGAGGAGAGCAAGAGAGACGAAAGGTGATTGAGCAAGTCTGGAGGGGAGGACGATCTTCTGCAGGAGTGCTCGCTATATCCAGCGAACGCTCGGAGAGTGCTCGCTGGGCGGTGAGGGTGCTCGGAAGATGACCGGAGCTCGGCTTGGTGGAATCTCAAGGCTTCACAGTCGGAGTCTCTCTTGCCGTGTCTGCAGGTCTGTATTCTCGCATATCTATGTGTGTCCCCCTCGCTCATGGACGAAGGTCTATGTATAGGGGTTATCCTGGCGGTGAGGGCCTATTCCTTAGTAGGGAAGGACGTAATTAGTGGGGTAACGCCTCTCCGTGATCGTGGGGAGTTTCCCGTTGAGGATCCGTTCCTCCGGAGTCGAGCGATTTTCAGGCGAGTCTTACGGCGCCTGTAAGACATGGTCGTCTTTAGTGGAGTTGAGGCCGACGTCGTATGAGGTAATGTTCGATCGTCGGAGGGTCGTCTGACATCCATTGCGCCTGGACTGGTACCCTTTGTGACCTGGCAAATCCAAGGCATGTTCGCCCTAGGTCCTCCATTGTGGACTGCGATTGTCAGGGGCCTGTTATGCACACTGTAGATCTCTCGCCGAAACGGGCTTGACGTAATGGGTCTTAAATGGGCCAACGGATTTTACCCTCTGCAGTAACATTCTTAGAAAATCTTTTGCCCAGTTATGTTAATCTTGGGACGCCATGTTGTCATATGGTTTAAAAAACTGTCGGGATACATTTGGTTTGCTGGAATTTGTTAACCTCCAAATTCTACCGAACCCTAGACTAATGAGATATGGCATGACGGTGGTGACGATATAAATGAGAGTGACGTGAATTTTCTCATATCTACACTCCAGAACATCCACAAATTTTATCTCAACCGTCTGTTTAAATTTGGGATTTTTGCATATATGTCTTTATAAAGTTCGGTTTTATCGAATATACTCTTCATCGGAGCATATTATCATGAATATCCTCGAAATATGGGTAATGTCACGATTATGCTCTCGCCGTAACTCCCGTGTGTTTAACCTCAATTAAGTGTGAGTTAAAGAATAAGATTTATATATATATATATTCCTATAAAATTTGATTTTAGTAAATATACTCTAGATCTAACGACCGTAAATGTATATTTTACGGAATATTCTCCTTCGTCGACGACAATAAACTAAAGGGGTATAACCACAATATTTCTATCTAAATTAAGAATATTCATGATAATATGCTCAGATGAGAGATATATTTGACAAAATCGAACTTTACGGAGGTATATATATAAAAATCCCTTTAAATTTCTAATGATTCTTTGCCACCCAACACCCAAAAAAAATGTACAAATCTCAGTATCTCCCACACGAATAAGGTCACAGAACAAAAGGTACTTAGTTTCTTCTGTGATTCCCATTGTCTCTACATGTTCTCAACTTTTCATCGCACGAAAAGGTCAGGTTTTTGAAGTGTTCTGGTGGTTTTAGTTTAATTAATTTTTCCACTTGGATCTGTGTGTTAGAAAGGGTGCTAACCTGCCACCCACCTAGCCTCAAATTTCTTTGGTTGGACCACCCACCTCTCCCCCAATTTATGACAACACTTAACTGGAAGCAGGTGATCGGCTAGCTATCTGCAAAATCCTCAAGTGGCCTCCAACGTTGAACTGGGGAGAGACGCAGCAGTGAAATGAAGTAGGGCACCCTGTACCAGCTAGTTATAAGTCTAGGTGAAGTGGATTTTATCGAGGTTCGTCAACTCCATGATCTGTATTGGATCGGATCTTTCTTGATTCGGTGCGGTACGCTCGAGTCACAATCAACTCGTCCCGACTCGATGTATATCAGCTCCTCCCTCTCACTCTCCCTCTCTCTCTCTCACTCTCCCTCTCTCTCTCTCTCACTATGACTCGGTCCGACTCGGCTGATCCTGGGAGTGATTCGTAGTGTATCGAGTTTTTTCAGATATGATACGACACGTCCGAATCGACCCGAGTCGACAAACCATGTATTTTATAAGTTGGTTCTTTGCAAACTATCTATATTTTTTTTTTACGAGAAGGGGAAACTCCGGATTGAACCCGAGACCTCTCTCTTGAAAAAGGGGAGAGTGTCCACTCCGCAACTGACGGGAGGACAAACTACTTATTCCACATGTATTGCTACTTGAGAAGGGTTATTTCATATGGCAATTGCCAACACTCTTTTTTTATCTTTCATTTTTGAGGAGTGCGTTGCATCAGTGGTGAAACACCACTTCTTCCACAGATGAGAGAAATCTAGAATTGCCACCCATGTAGAATGTGGACCCTGCATCAATGTATCATGATTGGACTATACAATCATATACATAAAGTTTGGGTTGGCATAAAACAATTTATTTTTTTATAATAAAAAAAATTGAGCTGCACCCCATGTGGTGCAACAGCATGAGATGCAGCAAGATGGACAGTCTTTCTCACCGTTTTAAACTTAAAAGGCCCAACTGAGACGGTGAAGACTGCAATAAGAGGCAACATTCTTCTGCATCGAACTATCCTCTTGTGAAGCTAAAGAGAAAGGGTTGATGCATATCTATGATGTGCAGTGATTTTTTTAAAAAAAAATTCTCGTGTGACTCTCAAGTTATTTTAACTCAGAGTGTAAGTCATATCAGAATCTTATTTTTAAAAAAAAATTAAAAATAAAATAAGTTAATTTTCAAAAGAACGAATCTAACACTATTCATTCAATCTGATTTCTTTTTTATTTCTTTCCGAGTAATTTAACGGTGACGTGATTTACATCCCAAATTGGACTATCTTAAGAGTCACTCGAAAAAAAATTAAAAAAAATAAAGGTATTACGCACCCCTAGTGTCACTTTGGTAACGGGTTAAGATGGGTTAGGGTGGGTTAACCGGGGTCGGATGATTTAGTCTCTGTTTGATTCTTTTTTTCTTAACCCGAGTCGGATAGGGTTATAGTGGATTAACTCATTCCACTTAAATAGGTGAAATGAGTTACTTTACTTGGGTTAGAGCCACTTTAGTAACGGGATGGTTCACCCTCCCTTAATCTAACCCGTTACCAAAATGGCCCGGATGCGTAGAGTGTGCAATGAGCCTTTCTCAAGGTCAAAACCGTCAACTTCTTACAAATTTCCTTAACTATGCAATAGAATACAATTTGACCATCACCGTTCCTCGTCGCTGCTGACACAACAAAACTCACAAGCACATATGTGGTTCTACGTGTGCCCTGACCACAGCATAAGTCACTTCCATTAGTCAATGGCACGATAAGAATTTGTGCAAATTTTTGGTAAAAGAATAAAAAAGTTTAGATATCAACATGTAATGATAAAATATTTTTTACAAATATATTATTATAGATTATGATAAAATAAATAATTAGTTATCCTACTCCAGCTAAATAAGTTAACAAATTTAACATAATTCAGATCTCTATAAATTTAAATCAAAATTAATTAAATATCTAAAATATAATTAAATAAATTAAACATCGTCTAAGTAAATAAAATACTGAGTGATATACGATACATCATCTAATCATACTCAAGATAGGCGATATTCTATCTAACGAGCAAAACGACAAGAGATATATTTAGACGATCCTCCGCCTAAGTCTCCAAGATAGACGAAAGGTTAAACGATATCTCGTCTAACACAAAAAGGATAGGCAAAATATTAGACGATACATCATCTAAGTCCATAAGATAGACAAATTGGTAGACGATACATCGTCTAAATCTCCTAAGATAGATAACTGATTAGACGATACATCGTTTAAGTGAAAAAGATGATTAGATGATATATTATTTAATTGAAAACAGATAGACGATACTCCGTCTAAGTGGGCAAATTAACATTAGACGAAACTTTGTATAGACTCTATAGTTAGATGAAATATTAGATGATATGTCGTTTAAGTCAAAAATGATAGACGATGCGAGAACTAATAGACGAATCTTCCTCTAAATGAAATTGACAAAAATTAAGAATAGATGATACATCCTCTACTTGAAAAAGTAATAGATAAAGCTTCATGCAACTCATAATAGACGATCAGTTAGATGATCCTTCATTCAAATGAAAAGGATAAAAATTCAAAATAAACTATACGCTGTCTAACTAAAGATGTGTTAGATGATACTTTGCCTAACTCACAATAAATGATAAGTTAAAGGATACTCAATCTAAAAAGAAAATGACAAAAACTCAGGATAGATGATATATAATCTAATTGAAGATGAGCTAGATAATACTTCGTCTAAAAAGAAAATAATAAAAAATCATGGATAGATGATACTGAAAATGATGAGTTAGACAATATTTCAAGTGGAAAACGGCATAAGTTGAAATAGATCAAACTTCATCTAATCTATCAAGTTAAAAGCACTAGACGAATAGAAGTATATATGGAAATATTATATGATACTTCGTCTAAGTAGAAAGTCTAATGCTTAGACAAATTGATAGACAATACTTCGTCTATTTTCATTAAACGACAACCTCATCTCCTTAATTTTATCTTTCATTCAAATAAGATGATATATATATCTTACACTTTTGACTTGGTTAAAAATATATCTCTATTGACCGCACTAAATAACAAACTATACGTTAAAGTATCTACACAACACTTCAACTCTATAGCACCATACACGTGAACTATATACACATTGTTTAAAATATTAGTAACTCCTTTTTTGGGTAAAATCACATATGCTGATGTTGTCTAAAATACGATGTTGAATAGTCGACTCAACAATACGTCCACATTAAATGCATAGTATCCGTTTGGATACTATTTCATTTTCTAGCAGTATAAAATACATCTTCTAATCTTATTGTGCACCACCCAATACTGTAAGATATATTTTTATGTGCAAAACTGGTATCACTTTTTGTACACTTTACTCACTGGCATTTGCAATTTGAATTTTTCTACCATATCTCACATACCTACATGGGAGAAATATTTTTAGCATTCTTTCATACATAAAACACCACCATCCAAGGGATAAGTTACACAAAAGAAGAAAGAAGACAAACAGACGTATCTTCAGCATCATAAGATCTGATTCACCTACTATCTCGAGAACGACGTGCGCTCACTCACAAAGTAGGTGAAATCGTAGCAACCAATATGATCTGTCGAACGTTGTGATTAGGATTCTATCATTGAGAGATTGATATATCTTATGGATACAATGAAGTCTGGAGCTATAAATAGCCTGGACTTGCAAAGGAGGAAAGATACCGAAGGAAAACAAACTAAACAAAAGATAATCTTCGAAACGTCTTCCTTGCATTCAAAGCGATCTTAGAGCTCTGCTTCGTACATGCTCACATCAAAGGAGGATTTCATCACGCTGAAAGGTTCGTCTTCGAAGTCCTTCATCTTAAGAAGCAATAATAAAGAGGATATTATTCTTCGACGACATTCCATTGTCTTCCTCTTCCGTTTGTCAGTGTATTTATTTCTTTTGTACTCTTTAGATCCAATATCTTCTCATCTAGGAGCATAACTATGGAACCTTGTATCTGTCAGTCCGATAGTAAGAAGAGTATTTGTTACTTTGATATAACCAGTACTGAGTGTGCTAAGTTACTCTGACGATACCGTGAAAATCAACTAGATGACTAACTCTTGGAAAGTTAACAGATGCGAGATCACATGAAAAACTAAGTTACTGGGTGTGGCCGGTTAGTTTGTTGAGACCTGACCAAAATCAACTGGGCATGTGGTTCTTAGAAAATCACTGAGAAAGATTTGATAAATCCTGTTAAGATAAACTGGAGAGCTGACCCTGGAAAACATCGGGTGTAACATTTGGTAAAAAGTTGTGAGAAACCCTAGACAAGTTACAGAGGACTAGACGAAGGGAAGTCAAGGAGGGTTAACATAACTAATATAAAAATTGTTTTGTTCTTGTGATTATCTTTGATTCTAGAAATTTTAGTTTCGTTGTATTTTAATATTTAATTTTAATACATGATTATTTTCATAGGCACACCTATCCACCTTTCATATTTAATTTTACTGTCTTTGTGCCTGGCTACTGACAACATCAAAATTGATAATATGACCAAACACCTCCTATCAATATCAATATCAAAAATAAAATTAATATTGATATAGGTATTTGATGTAGCAACCAAACACTCCCTTGATATAAAATGGACCAACTTCAAATAAAACAATGTTAAGCTTCTTTACAAAAATGTTAAAGCTCAACATGAATGAAAATTGATTATTAAATGAGTTAAAAGTTGGACAAAGCAAAATTAAACTTGACTCAACTTTACCAGACAAGAAAGAAACTTAAATATTTTTTGAACATCAGCATGGGAGATCTTGGTAAATTGATTTTATCAACCCTTTTTCTGTCTCTATGTCTCAAACTCCGTTGTCCTGTGTGTTCACCCACCAAGTATCCCACTGCCGCCCAGCTAGCTTAACGTGGCTTGTATGAGATCAAACTAGAAAATTAAATAGATGACCAACACAAAAAAAAGAAAAAAATATATTAACTTTCTCTAAGAGCGAAAAAAGAAGTTGCTACTAATACCAAACCACCATGAGCTCCTCGCGATTGAAGTCGAGAGGAAGTTTTGCCTTGCAATGACATTCTCTCTATTGCATTTTCTTTTCAACTTCAACTCCTTGCCTATTCTTTCTAGCCGTAGGCATAATTAATAAGAAAAGAAAGAAATAAAACAATGAGCAAAAAGGGCAGCTTGTATAGAGACTAAAATTTACTGACTCGGTGATCCATACCGGATCAGGAAAGATTAATAAGAAAAGAAATAAATAAAACAATGAGTAAAACGGGTAAGCTTGTATAGAGACCAAGATTTATCGACTCGGTGATCTGTACCATATCGGATCTTTCCTGATCCGATACGATACACCCAAGTCGCAATCAACTCGGTCTGACTCAGTGTGTATCATCTCTTCCCTCTCTCTCTCCCTCTCACTCTCTCACTGTGACTCGACCTTACTCGGGGTGATCCGCACCGTATCAAATTTTTCTAGATACGGTACGACACGCCCAAGTCAACAAACCATGATAGAGACTATGGAAGTGAAAAGGGGTGAACTGAGAATATACCCTCGTGAATTGTGAATTCATATTTTCACTAACATAAATATTCTGTCCACATTGACAGCTATTCAACAGCCCAAGTTGTAATCTCTTCTAATTTTCAGGGGGAAGGGATCTAAATATACATTTAAAAATTAAGGTACAGTTCCATATATTATATGGAGAGAGAGAGAGAGAGAGGCACACACACACACACACACACGGAGATCCACACTAGATATGAGTGAAGTGGATCATAGTAGCTACAATCGTCGAACTAGCCTTCCAACTTCTAGTCTTACACGTCCACACTTAAGACTTGTACACTTGCGTCAGATCATTTATGTACAAGAAAAAATATAAACTTGATATGTACAGCGGAAGGAATTATAAATACATAAACTTCCACCAATCTCTTTAGATTGTCCACGCAACATGGGATTTCCCATATCCTCCTGGTGTACTACTACCTAAGGTTGTGATCAGAAGATGGGCAACAACCAGCCCAACGTCCAGCCGAAGAGCAAGCCAGCGCTAACCAGACCCAAGCCAACAGCGAATGCGAATGCGTACCTGCAAACAACATTGCACTTCTGGTCTTTCTGGCCTCTTCTCCTCTTCACTGCTCCCTCACTGCGCCCGAACTGGCTCCCCTTCGGCGGCATCCATGGGAGGTCCAGAAGAAGAGAGGATATCTGGTGTTCTTTGATCTTAAGCTGGAGGAGGAGGCTCTCCAGCTGCATCATCCGGGTCCACTGCTTGTATGCAAACAGATGGGTTGCCTGTTTGAAGAAGAGCTTAACGATGTGTTCCTTCTCGATGTAGGCTTGCTGGGCTGCCATTTCAGCTTCCCTTGTCCGTTCCTGGGAATGATGAAGTGCTTCCAGCAATTCAGCCTTACCCGAACCACTCTCTGAACGATGCTTGGTCTCCGGTGGATCCTTGCTGGGACCGCGCATCCTATATGTGCGCATGCCACCACAAGGTAACGAAGGTACAAAATAAGTAGAGTTTGACTATGGTAGAACAGTAAAATGTTTGCTACCTGGGTTCAGCAATGAATAACTGCCATAGATCTAATAAAACTAAGACGATAGATACAAATATGCCAAACTAATAATAAAAAAGTCCCAAGGGGACATAAATAAGTGTGTGAACAACGTGTCCATGATATCGAGGGATGAAATAGGAAATGGCAACTATGATTTTTCCACCACCTGCACCAACATAAGATTGGAATTTTTTTTGAAAGTGAACATGAGATTGGAAATTTGGAAGAACCAGAAAGGAAAACATAATCTAGGCATTCCCCATTTCAATGCTCCTCGTGTGCAGAATTGCAGGCTTTTATAAGAACTGAGGAATGCAAGAGCGACAATTAAAAGTGCATTTTTCCAACAGATGTTTGCTTATATTTTAAATTTTTAACTGGAAATATAAAGAAATAGTGAAATACGAGTGCTTGTATGATCTCATTCTCTATATTACACGAACATTGAAAGCAACATAAAATGAAGTCCAAGCTATCAAAAGATATCAATACCTGTGAATTTCTGCTGAACCATAGACTTGCCTTAAGCCTGACGTCTGATGCCCTCCATTCTTATTCCCGAGGGCAGAACAGTTATTTGCATGATCCGCTGTATTGTATGTGCCCGCACGTAACCTGTGGTCCAAACATGGGGCAAAAAAACTATTGTCATCAAAACCCTCAAGACAGCCAAATGGATCTCCTCCACAGAAATGCACTCTCTGAGGTCGGGGAAGGTCACAGTTTTCAAAGTTTTCCAGAGATTTTTGTGCAACAAATGAAGCCAACTCATCCATATCAGCAATACGCCACCATGGCTCGGTTTTTTTACTTCCCAATAACGCAGCTTCTTTTTCTGGTTCCTTTAAAATTAACTGGTCAAAGGCCTTCCAGTCCATTATGTCCTCATTCTGATACCATGGTTCACCTAAATCTGCCTTCGGCTTGGTTTTCTGTTGAAAGATATTGTTCACTGTCTTCAGCTCTCCAACTCTTGCTTCACTTTCACGCTTTGTAAAATTTGTTGAAACCATCCAAGGAACCTCAAGAGAACTAGATTTCTTCTCAGCACCAGCATAAGCAGCTGCAGCAGGTGTTGGATCCCCAGAAACTTTAGACGTTGGGATGGTAGTTTCTCCTCCCCTGACTTTAACCTCTTCTGAAGCACTTAGCTGTTCACATGTAATATCACTCTGATACCCAAAGTCTGGCTGCAGCCGTAGCCACCATTTCGTGTCAGGGAGTAGATTGAAATCAATAGGGTTCCAGTTAAATGGCACAAAATTTGGGGCAGGCTGATCCGACCCATTTGTAGTGGCAGTTCCACTGCTCGAATCAGGCTGTAGTTTTGACGAGGATGGTGGACAACAAGCTAACTTTGGAGCTCTCTTAGCATCTTCTTGTACAAAGCAGCGATTAGCTATACGCTGCCAAGCAGCCCGTGCTTCTGCTGCTGCCATCACTGTCTTTCCCCAAAATAGCTTACTTTGTTAATATCATCTGCACGAGAAGCACAAGCACCAGTGGTTGGTCTTCTGTATTGAGAAAATAAGTGAAACTCCATAGTAAATTCTGATGAAATCCAAAATCAACAAGCCTCAGAGAATTACATATTTAGAGGGTAATAGGGCATGGAACACACACAAGAGAAACTAAAATCTTCCTGATGCAATTTAGCATAGAAAAAGGTAAGAAAATAGTTGAAGAGGACGGAAGGCTTTGGGATATTATTCTGCACATATTTTAATAGTACTAAAAGGTGAGAAACAATGAAACATCAATGTGGTAAATTCTAACATTATCTTTTAAGAAGAGCTGATAGTGATCACAAAACCTCATTCTCAATATTCCGCAGAACCTTCGATTCCAGAATTAGGTGAGGTTCTATCATATTGTCCAACAAAAATAGATCCAATTTGCGGATATATATATATATATATATATATAAACAGCAAAATGTTTTTGGCACATTTTTTTTTCAGGAATGCACTGGTGATCTTTGTCATTTGGGAAGACCAATTTCACTTTTTCCCACTTTCAGCGATTAAAGGAAGCAGGGCCGAGGGAAAAACATTTCCAAACTAACCTGCACTTCTTCAACACCTTATCACTGATATCCTGCATCCCATTTAACAAGAAAAAAGAAAATGGATCAATTTTACTCCCTTCCCAGAGAAGCCTGGGCAATGTCATATGTATCACATACTCTCTTTAATCTAACCCTTATACTCCATATTGAGTGCTTGTATTTATCACATTTTGGCTTACATTCCTTCAATTTGCTCACTTCAAACTATATTATCATACTCTCCTACAATAGACTGCATACATTTTTTTCTTACAATAGACTGCTCCTACATGCCAACTGGCTATGCTAAGATTCTAAGGCTTGAAGCATAATCTGACCACAATACTCAGGTTGCAAACCCGTCAGCATTGACAAGAAATTCTTTGAGATCTTCTACACCCGATACAATCACAATTTTTAATGGGACAAGACTTATGATTGATAATTGACTTACTAATTGTAGAATGCACATAAAATATCCAACCAAGTAATTTGCCCATGTAAGAAGAGGACATAACTTGAAGTTAAAATATTAAGACTGTTTAGCATGAATCGGGCTCAGATAATAGAGACTTGATTTCTTGAGTCACTAATTATTGTATCATGGAATGATTGCTGTCCGTATGTCTATTCTCCATAACCATGAAGTGATCCTTTAAAAGTAGGAACTAAACATGAAATGATGGTCTAAGAGAGATATCATTGTGCTTTTGTGGCAAATAAGGAAATAATATATTCATTAATGACTACAGTACTTCACAACCATCTGCAAAAGCATTCTACATGCAGCAGATGGACACTCATCTATTTTTTAGAACACAATTGGAATCTGTTAAGATAATTGTTAGGAAGGTGCTCGATTCTTGATTCACTTTTCTCATCTTTCTGACACAAAAAACAAAGCAGTAGTGGCAAAACAATTGTCATGTGACAGGTATGAACGGTGACATTGATCCATTGTCGGATAATCAAAAATGGTAACTTTGGTTCTATGGTATTAAATACGTAAAAAGATTTGTAAAATGATGTGTAACTATAAAGACGGGACTAGTTGCAAGCTTCAACTTGCATCTTATTATTATTTTTCACCCAAGTCTTAAAAACCAGGTTCACAAACTGGACCGGGCTGAGCTCGTTCTGGTTTACAGTAATGATTAAAAATGGTCATTTCTGACAATTGGTGATGCTCAGGGTGATGTTAGCAGAGGAGGAAGGAAAAAAGTAAAATAAGAATAGCAGGGATAGAAGGGGGGAAGTTATAGTTGTAGTAAAGCATAAAAATATCACAGAAGGTTAATCACATTGATATTGGCACCGTGGGAATTGCCACATACTTGTATGCCCCCTTTTTCTAGGGTGAGTATGGGAGGAGGGAGATTTTCATTTCAATATCCCACCCCAAGGCAAGAAAAGTTGACTGCAAAATTTTATATCTATTATTTTTTTCTTAATACATATATATACATATGTATTAAAAAAAATGCTTTTATGTTCGATTTAAAGCTAAAATCCAGTGAAATCAAAGTAGTTACAACAAGGTCTGCTATATTTATCCCTACATACCCATCGACGGCTTTTCAAAAGCTTGTACGGCATGGTACCTTGGAAGAAAGGATACAGTAGAACACTGCTACACCTAAGGCTCAGTTCTTCATATGGCAATGGTTGTTCAAGCTGCAGGACTGTAGGGCTCAGTGTTGAGCCAGTATGATGCCTTTATAAGACTGAGAATGAGAGAAGACAAAGAAAAAAAATAAGAACAACAGTTTGACCATTTTTTTTGAAAGTGGGTAGTACCACTATTGTATTAAATTGAAAAAGGGGAATATACAAGTATAGGCAAAGCTCTTCCCAAAAACCCCTGTACAAGAGGCACACCAAGAAGGTGACCAATTAAACAGAGTAGCATAAACGGATAAGGGTTCACAGCCTTAAGATTGACAATATTGCATAAACCATCACAATTTTGTTAACGAACTACGAGTTTAATCGCTAGTGGGGGCATGAAGTATCCGTCAAAACAACTAACAGTTCAGAATCAGGCTTACCCCTAAAGGATAAGCCTGACCAATTGGATTGTCCATAAATATAAGCCCACCTACTCAGAATGTCATGGTCACCTTGAAAGGGAAGAAGGAAAGAAGAGGTAAAGGAAAAAGACTTGGATGAAAGTGCATCAATATAGCCATAGCTCGTGGAAGGATCATAAGGATTACAATGCCATGCTTTCAACTAAGGATCAATTTGGGCATGAATGGGCAGCAAACCTTTGTTTTTAACCTTTTCAAATAGATGGACATCGATATTTACACCTAGTTAGAGGGCCCCATGGCAGAACGGTCAGGACGCTGGCTAATGAATTTGGAGGTCCTGTGTCCGATTCCATGTGGGGGCAGATGAACTGGTGTGCTGGGGCTCCCGTGCCCTCAGCAACCCGGGCTTTACAGGCACAAGCTGGCTTTCCCTCATCATCTAAGAAAAAAAAGATATTTACACATAGAAGTTGCAACAGAAAGTATGCTCAGTTGAACCCCGGTTCCTAAAAAGGAGCTAACCTTACAATTTCAAGTTTGTACACCCTATGCGATCTGCATGGAGAAATACAAAGGAATCTAGGGAATCAACATGTTAAAGAATGAAATAACATAAGATAACAGAAGTTCAAGCCAGCTTCTTTACATATCTCATTGTAAGTTGTGAAGATGGCTGTTCACTTGAGATCCTGGTACAGTGCAGAGTGGCTTGAGGTGAAGTTGTATAATCAGAGATTATTCTCTGAATTACTTGGATGGTGAGCAAGACTTCAAGGACATCTACAATGAGCATGACCTTTCGCAGTAATGAATCTAGACAAGTTGGACATGTCAATAGTTTAATATCAGGTGTTTTTGCATATAAACCATTGTCAAAATGGAAATTGCAGATTTATCACTCCTGCATTTGCAATTATACACATATTATTAGAAATGCCGATAGTGTACATTGAAGTGGTCTTTTTGCACACAAAAGGTAGTCCAAGAGACCATTCAATCATTATCAACATTTTAGTGATATATATATATATATATGCAAATATATAAATACAGGAGTGATAATACTGTAATTTTTGTCCTAACAATGGTTTATATGCAAAAATCTCTTAATATTATGCACATAAAACTTTAAAGATCCAAGAAAGCAAACGTTCAATATCCAATTCAAACTATCTCAGAGGCCTTTTATGGAGAGCATGCAATGCCAATAACAAGAAAATAAATCCACAAGCAATATTCTAATGCTTTCAGATTAACAAAAATGCAAAACATTATACTTGCACACTTTAAAATGGGGTCCACATTTCAAATGATGGTGCAGTTCTAATAGATATATGTTGTGCTAGTACCCAAATACCATATATATATAGATAGATAGAGAGAGAGAGAGAGAGAGAGATAAAGACATCATAAACAATCATAACAGCTAACGTGTAAAGATATGGATTTAGGAAATTGCACAACAAAAGTTAAACACAACCGTCTGAGGGGTTTGAACACTCTAAGGCATTCAAAAGTTTCTTCTATTCTAATTATGCTTGAGAATGTGTACAATTCACAGTTCAGTTGATAATTGGCCTAAGTAAGATCACATATCTCCATATCAGACTGGTTATAATTCTCCCTCTTCATTTGGGCCCTTTCACACCTCTAGGGAAACTTTTAAGTACTGCCCCCAGTTGCATGAGCTTAATATATGAAATCAATAAACGGTCTCCCTACACTCATCTGGCCTCATGATACTTCTGAAAAACCTTCTGTTATCCAATATTTCAAACAACGTTTCCCTAGGTACTTGGAAGCGCATTGTAGATGGGTTATCTAAGTCAACAATCCGTCACGAAATGTCATGAAGGTATTGGAACCTTCATTGGATTTAGCCAACCTTAGGTTGATGATCTAAGGGTATGGTGGCGATGTATCATTATAGAAGATTGAAACTTCTAACAATAACTATGATGGTGCAAAATAAGAACACAGCGAAGAAGGACGGCGGGCTGCATGAGACATGACATGCTAAGGATTCTCCATCATTTCCCAAGGAAGCCTTTCGATAATATGATTAACACAGGTTTCTTGTTTGTCTGTCCATCAGTCACTAACGCCCTCCACCACAAATTGGCACCACGGGATGCATTGACAGCTTACAAGCTGTTTTCGCCAGTTTGTCCTGTTACACAAATGGATGCATGATGTTCTTTAATGCTTATGTTCCAAGGTATTTGGCGGCCACTACATGCATGCTCGTAAGGTCAATATCAAGTCCTACAAAACACCCAAGGACACCTGCATTATTCAAGAATAACACTTTATAAAATGAGATCAATTGCTTTCTCTCTAGCCAAAAAAGGGCAACGCTAATGTCAAGCTTTCAACCGAACCAGAGATCTATCACAGAGAAGCACATAGAGTAAGAGAAGCCGCATTCCCACAATATGGATGAAAATTTCTGAATGACTCCCACCAAGTGAAAAACCCAAAAGCTGGAGGAATCTAAGAATGATTAGAAGAATGGAGACTCTGAATGATCACTTCGCGTACCCATGGCCACAAAATTCAAAAAAAAACGAGAAAAAGAAACATCAAAATTTTATCAGTATCAGCGCACAAATTCACCGGGCTCCAGATGGCCACAGCAGGATCCGCCAGCCCTAAATCCAACCGGACCTAAATTATCAGCAGCAAGCACAAGAAGCGACATTTCAACACACTCAGCAGGTTCTCCACAGGGCATCCCCCAGCATCCAGCTTCGGAACCATACGATCCACCAATATATCATCTCCAATTAAGAAACAAACCACATGAGCGAAGCCAGCTTCACAAAAACCTCACAAGCTCCAGCTGGAGATAACACAACTTCCGGACCAAGAAACCCTCCAAAAAGCCCACACCATTTCAACCATGAGCAGAAGGGAAGCATCACACAAAGAAGCCGAATCAGGGACATACCACGGCGAGATCCACAAAGGAAGCATACCTCAAGGGAGATGGAGGAGGGTAAAGGCCGCAGAAGCTTGGAGAGCTGCTGCAACCGCACCTCCAGCGGATGAGAGAGCCACCATCAACAGCATCCACTCCGATAGAGAGAAGGGGGGAAGAAGAGGAAGAAGACGACACTGGCGCAGCTCAGCCCCCGGTAAAACGATTTATACAAGGTTCTTTTTGCACATATACCACTCCTAAATACAAATGCGTAAAATCAGACTCTAGATTACCATTTGCGTGTATACTTTTTATGCAAATTAAATAACTCAGGCCTTGTCATCATTTTGGATTGACAAACTATTAAGATTCGTCCGTGGGTCATTGATAAAGAATTTTATCTCATAAATTCATATTTCATAATAGGTAAGTCTCTAATGTAACTCTTGAAAATAATTATTTGACTTGTATTTAATTCTCGAAAGATATGAACTTAAAATCTATTAATCTTATTAATTTTTTTATTATCAAAAACATATATTACTATTCCTTAGACTTCATTTGATATCAAAAGATGGAGATAAACTTGCTATCTCATAATCTCTCCTTTTTATACTTTAAAAAGTGAGATTATCTCAACTTAGAGCTATCCCCGTGTTAGACTAAATTTAATTATAAGGAGATCTATTAGTATAAGTATGAATTTGACTTAAAGTAAACTTAGTTTATACATGTGAGGTTAAATTTGGGGATAAATTGTTCTATTTATTTGGTAAAATAAATTCTCTATATGTCTTCAATTAATTAATTTTCACTTAAATCATCTCCTTATATAGATATACAGACGGGTTTATCTTTATCGTCATTGAAATTATCTCAATACTTAAATATTATCTTAAAGAGAGACAAAGAGGAGTAATAATTATGACTTTTTTAAGAGTGTGCGAATGAGTCAGGCGTTTGACATTCCAATAGAGTTGATTATGAAAATAATTTCTAATCATTGGAAGACTCTATGTGAGAGACAAACATATTAATTCTCAAAAAGTTAGTCTCCTATTTCAAAAGTGGATTCTTAAAATTAGAGAGAGATAGGAATAATAAGGTATCTTTTCTCTCAAATTTAAAAACTCCTTTTGGTGAAATTTTAAAAAGAGAAAGTGGGTTCTAATCATTGAAGTGGGATCCACATATTTCATAATCTTCCACGTCAAAATTTACCTCTTCTCACACATATATTCCTAAACGCACCCGTAGATGATACTATCTCTCGTCATTGATAGAGTGGACACCCTCTCCCTTTGCATGGGGGACGTCAAAGAGGGAGGTCTCGAGTTTCATACCTAATTCTTTATTTTTATAAAATAATAATGATAATAATATACGTATCAAAAAAGTCATAGAGGATATTCAATTTTACATATAAAGGATGCATATACAAATATAAACATATGAGATATTTCACATAATACTATTCTTAACAACGGTATTACTAAAAGAATCTCTTGTGCTACGGCATTCCTGACACCGCCACCTGTGTCGGGGGTATTTATGGTAATATGGCCGGGGAACTGGGGAAGTAGTGGCCTCTTTTCTCTTAATTAACTGAAACTTTTCAGTTCCCTCGTTTCCTTTTGTTTCGTTTGTGCTTGCTGTCACGTTACCAAGTGTACACACGAAACACGCCTGGTCCCACCGAACTCGGTAAAACCGGGGGCAGCGGGGCCGCTCGGTTTGGGAGGAGCCCCCCGGCCCGAGCCCACCGGCTTGGGGTAGGCTTGAATCAGAAGCCCGATGCGGACATGTGCGGGGTTGGTTTGCCGTTGTGACTTGTACGGAGTTGGGCGGAGTGGCTCTGTGCGCCGTGGCTGCTAGATATGGGCCATATGGCAGAGATCCGTTATTTGGGTTTGGAGCGCTGCTATCAGAATCGGATGAGATTGGTCGGTCAGATTGGTCTGATCACGAATCGATTTAGGAATCGATCTGATTAAGATCGATCCGGTCTAATATTAAAGAATCTGATAAATCATGACTCAATCGATGAATCGATCTGAACCGGTCTGACCCGATTCATTTTTTAAAATAAAAAATTAAACGTAAAAATATTTAAATATTTAAAATACTATTTACGTATGAATAAAATTATCTTATTATTATTGATTTGTTATTATTTATCATTTTATTTTAGACATATTTGAAGTTTAAAATTTTTAAGGAGCATAGATGTCAATTGTGAAGAGTGAAGATTAATAAAATATTATAAAATTTTAAAGTCAATCTATTTAACTATGTTATTATTATTTTTTTACTCGTATAGTTACATAATCATAACTAATAATCATACATGTATATTTTTTTTATTTTGACCATTATATCTTATTTTTTATTATCTTGAGTTATAGAATCGGGTCGGACCATGTATCAATATTATATGACGTCATGGTTCAAATCGATTCGATTGAACGATCTAACCGATTTGAATCGAACCAACTCATTAACCGGTTCAGGTACCGATTCGATTCTGATAACATTAATTTGGAGAAAGTTCTCACTCGATGTGTACTCGTGCGGTGTAAGTCGATGCAACTTGGTTAGATTGGACCCAAGTCATTCATTTGAGACTTGATAACTTGGGCAGACTCGAGTTAACTCGCAGTGACTCAGTTTCTCTCCGATACAATCCGAGTCGTATGAATTACACTAGTATGATGTGAGTCCACGATATATAATTTGACATAAAATATCAGAAAACATTGTAAAGAGTATATTCTATGTGATGCATCAAGGTTTGCCGACCTGGCCGACTCGGTCTCGGCCTGGGTCAGTTGGGTCTACATATAAAATAATAGAATAAAATAAAAAAGATATATTATATATATAATATAATATATTGTATTATTAAAATAATGGGGCGACCCGGTGACGACCCACGACCCGGGCGACCCGCCCACAACCTGGGTCGGGTCGGGTCGTGAGGGTCGGGGCGACCCGCACCGGGTCGGCAAACCCTGTGATGCATGAATGAGGCGGACGGCGTCGGAAGACGGGTCGACGGCAGCTCCGGGACGCGAACATGACTGGATAACTTGTTGTCTCACACAGCTCGGCCTCACACCGAACAGTCTCTCACCGGGCGACGCTCAATCCTCACAAAGGAGAAAAGAGAGAAGGGGAACACAAGGTAAAACACCTTATGACAAACATCTTCATTCTTCGTATAACAACGTGCGTAACACACCCCTTAGCCTTCCTTTATATAGGAGGAGACTATAACAGTCATACCCATAAATTTTTCCTAATAACATTTATACCTAAGTCTTATAAGATAAAACCCAACAACCAACTATTGACTTTGTGGGTTTAATAAAACAAAATACACACTTTGACTATGACTAGCTTAATAAAATAAAAGTAAATAATACATGTATTATTACATGTATTTTACACATAATACATATTTAATACACACATAAATAAGTGACCATGTTGCTTGACGATTCCGGCCTATCAATATTAAATTTTATGCCAATTTGTGTAAAAAAATTACCCAACCATGAATTTAAGTTCAAATATAGCTTATTATGGTTAGACAAATGTGAGTTTGAGGTGAGAAATGAAGTTTGTTTATTATTAATGTCTATTAAAAATATATATAATGAATTTATAAATTTATTTTAAATTTAATAGTCAGGTGGTCCAATTAACTAAGTATTCACACATTTTGTTAAATAGGAAGGTTTGAATCTACAGCGGACTCTCAATATTCCTCACCCCCCCCCCCAACACACAAAAAAAGAATAATTTCATATGATTAATATTGTATTCAAGTAAAATAATTTGTAAATGAAATCACATGTGATGCCTACTAGTATGTTTAATGGCTGAGATCCTCACATATCTAATATTTGAAGTCTAATGTCAAATGTATAAACAGTAAAGTTTAAGTTTAATAATCGTTTATTTATCCAACAAATTTATCCGATTGGGCCTCCCCTCCCAGTACGGGCCGGAGTCGGCCCCATTGCGGGGGGATGGCATCAAATCCGGGAATACGTTCCGATACGCAATGATAACGTGAGAGAGAACGGGCAGCTGGAGCGGCAAAAAGACGACAAAGGTATCTCTCCTTGGTTTCGTGGCTGCGCACGGAAGTAGATGACTAGATGTGATGCACGGCCTTCCCCCCCTTTTTTGAGAGATTTTTAATTTTAAACCCCCAGGTACTTTGAAAATTGAAAACGCCCCCATAATCTACCAATTTATTAAAAATTCCTTAAATTCTTCTAACTTTTAGTAAAAAATTTCTTTCTAAAAAAATAAAATATATCGAAGAATATTCTTCCCCCACCGTCGTTAGTTTTTCTTTTTCCATTTTACCCTTCTCTCTCTATCTTCCTCTCTCGACACCCCGCCCCACCGGATGGGGGTGCCGACATCGGATGGGGAGGCATCCACCTGCACTCTCCCTCTCCATCTTGTTCTCTCTCTTTGTCTCTCTCTCCCTCCACCTAGAAGCCCACCGTCTCCCCCTACAACGCTCTCTCTCCCCCCACGTAGATAGCCGACAATCCCCTTACAACTCTCTCCCCCCTCTCTATCTCTCTTTCTCTCTCTCCTCTCTCTCTCTCTCTCCCCCTCTCTTTCTCTCTCTGCGACCCCATCTCACTGGGTGTGGTGTCGACGCCAAAGGGGGTCTCCCCCTATGACGCCCTCCTCCTCTCTCTTGCACACACTCACTCTCTCATGTTCTCTCCCTCTCTCCCCCTCTCTCTCTCACCTTCTCGGTCAGTGACCAATGCCAATCTCCCACATCGTCGCCTCCCTCTCTCACCCACCTCTCACTCACCCCACCGTGGCAAGCCCAGACGCAGATTGCTCTTACTGTCACTGCGAACTTTCACACCACCTCGCTCCTCTTTGTCAGCCCCTCCTGTGACGCCACCCCCTGGTCCTGTGTAGCCAGCCACCGCTACCGTCAAGAGCATACAACGCCACTGGTGCCCAGAGCATGCCACCCCAATACCCTCGTCGTCCACACCTCTAACCAATGCCAACAAGTGTAACATCCCTGGTCGACCCCTGCGACCGCTACATGCTACCATTGCCCCTCGTACATGCCAGCTCCCCAAACTCAATTTTTCTTCTCTCGTCTCTCCCCTCTGGTTTGCATAAAGCCCGACGACCTCCACCCCAAAGGACCACCTTCTGCTTCCCCCAAACGACCACCTTCTGCTTCCCCTCCAACTAGTTGTGGTGCGTGCGCGCGTGTGTGTGTGTTTGTTTATTTTACATAAGGGCATTGTGGTATTTTTCTTTTATCTGATTAGGTTAGACCATGGTTAAGTTAATTAGTCTAACCAGTCTTTACTTTACGGTGACAGACGGTAGGGGCCCTTTTATATAACGAAGAAGAATTTGGAGATTTTTGACTAAATAAGTAGATTAGAGGGATATTTGTCTAATTTCAAAAGTTTTAAAGGTTTAAAAGTTAAAACTAAAAAATCTCTTTTTAACACGGTTTGCCGTCCCGCCCCGACCCGCACCTACCCGCACGACCCGACCCGACCCAGGCGGGCACCGGGTCGCGCGGGCTGGGGGTCGTGGACGGGTCGCACTGGACCGCAAGGTCCCGTGCGTCCCGCCACGTCCCGCTCCGGTGCGAGGCGGGACCCGGCTCGGTACGGCGGGTCGGGGGCGGTTCGCCCATTTAACGGGCCGAAGGGGGAGGAAGAGCTCCACCCCTCCCACCGACGAACGGCGGTGCAGCGGCGGCGGACGGCGAGCAGGATCTTCGGACGGCGATCTGAGCGGCCGACGGCGGCGTTGGGCGGCGATCGGAGGTAGGTAAGTTAAATTTTTTTAAAATGGTCGGGGGTGGGGCGTCTGCCGCCGGGGGGGGGGGGGGGTGCTGGGCGTCATGGCCGCCGTGGGGGGACGGGGGCCGCCGTAGGGGGACGGGGGGGTTGTTGTGCGTCCGTGGGGGGACGGGGGCCGCCGTGGGGGGACGGGGGGGGTTGCTGTGCGTCCGTGGGGGGACGGGGGCCGGCGTCTGCCGCCGTGGGGGGACGGGGGCCGCCGTGGGGGGACGGGGGGGGTTGCTGTGCGTCCGTGGGGGGACGGGGGGGGACAGGGGGGGGACGGGGGCCGCCGTGGGGGGACGGGGGGGGGGGGGGGTGTTGCTGTGCGTCCGTGGGGGGACGGGGGGGGACAGGGGGGACAGGGGCCGCCGTGGGGGGACGGGGGGGGTGGGGGTGCTGCCGTGCTGGGCGTCTGCCACCGGCAGGCGGTGGGGGGATGAGGGGGGGGGTGTGCGACCGTGGGGGTGGGGGGGGGGAGGAAAAAATTTTAATTTTTAAAAATATAATATCTTTTTTTAATTTAAAAATATATGAATAAAATTTGTTAGATTGTCATTGTTTAATATTATTTTTGATGTCATGTTGAATTTATGTTGTAAGAAAAATATAATTTTTATTTAATTCATCTTGTAGAATTTAATATATTGATATATTACTTAATTCTGGTTGTAGAAATAATATAAAGATCGTTTAATTCATGTTGTAGAAATATATTTATGTTTGATATATTATTTAATTAATGTTTAAATATTAGATTTAATTGAGATGTATTAAAATTTAAATTTAATTTTATAGAATTAATGATATTATTTTCATTATTAGTTGTAGACGTAAAATAATTTAATATAATATAAATAATTACTAATAAATAATTTAATATAATTTAATTTAATTAGACATGTTTATAATTATAAATATATAATTAGTGATAAATATGTTACAAATTAATTTAAACTAAATGTAGGTCTATTAAATAAAAAATTAGCATTATATGCATGTTTTAGAAATAATGATATTATTTTGAACTAAATTATATTGACATGTAGTAAATATTGAATTTAGTCTTGCATATTGTAGAAATAATGATATTATTTTCATTGTTAGTCTCTGTTTAAAATAATGTACTTAATATGATTTGTAATTTTTACATTTAGGAGATACAGTTAAGTACTTAATATGGCTCCTAAGGAACGAACAAATGATATTGGGTGGTCACACGGAGTTTTGTTGGATGGCAACCGTAGGTGCAACCGTAAGTACTTAATAATGTAGTATGGATCTATTATCATAAATAAATTATACATTCTAATATTTTTAAATATATATATACCATTTAATCTTTCAAAATAAATTTCTTAAAAATTTTAAAAAAAATTCCAAAAAAATCGCGTGGAGAGCCAAAGGGCGGACCGGGTCGCTTTGCGACCCGCCCGACCCGACCCGTCCCGCACCGAGACCGGGTCGGCCGGGTCGGGCGGGTCGACAAACCCTGCTTTTTAAATGATTAATCACCAAGTTACCCCTAAAATCTTTAAAAATATTGTTTATATCCATACCTTTATCTAACTTATCCCTATCCACACTCGAAATCTACTAACCGGATTTCTTTTTCCCTAGAAGATAAATTTCAGGGGCATACAGATATTATTTTTGAAAATAAGGTATAGGGTTCAGGGCTATACAGCTATGTTCTTAAAAGATTTCAGTTGTGTACCGATAAATTAGATGAAGGTAGAGATGTAGAATTACTTACGAGTTATATATAGCCAGGTTTGTCGATCCGGTACTGGTTGTCCCGATCTGCACGATCTGATTCGACTCAAGTTGTGGGCAGGACGTTCGGGTCGTGAGTCGTTATCGGGTCATTCTATTAATTTAATATTATATCATATTATATTATATATATATAATATTATATTCTATTTTATTCTATTATTTTTATATTATATATATATATATATCTTTTTTTATCCACACTCGGAACGAGACGGATCGGGTCGAGACCGACCCGACCCGTCCCAGCCCGTGATCGAGACGGGCGGGTAGATCGTGACGATAAACCTTGATATATAAAGATTTTAAGAGTACATAAGTGATTTTTTTAAATCACTGGTAAAAAAATTCAATAACAATGCGACTTGGACTTTTAAGTATTAACGAGACAACGGAAACGTCGGATGAATAAACAAAGGGTGATAAAAGGATGCAGGATGTATGAGTTTAACTCGTCATGGTTTCAAGTTCTAAAACAAAAGGTAAATATATAACAAAGAGATGTTCATCAAATTATTAGTTCATGTCAACGGACGGTTCGTCGACTCGATAATCCGTATTAAAATTTAGATCAGATCTTTTCTGATTTGATACGGTACATTTGAGTCATAATCGACTCGACTTAACTTGACGTATATCATCTTCTTCCTCTCTCTCTCTCTCTCTCACTGTGACTCGACCTGACTCGATCGATTCTAGTGATGATCAGTACCGTATCAAATTTTTCCAGATAAGATATGACACGTTCGAGTCAATTGAGTCCGATCGAGTCAAGACGAATTATAATATATATATATATTTTTCCAACGATGGTCGAGAGATTAAGCATTCACATCTCCCCGAACAAAAATAAAGGTCATTAGACACCATTTGACACAATCCTATAAATCTTTAGAAATCAAGGGATGGAAAGTAAAGTTAAAATTATGTCAATAAAATATAATTATTATTTTTTTTCTCATATTTAGATGCTCTTTACATGTGATCAAGAAGAATAATTCCATTTGTGATGAGATGCCGTTCAAAATATTTGTCTGATCAAGTCTAGAAGTAGTAGACTCCTTGTGCTGTCTTTATGCCTTCCATGCCACATTTTTCCCATGGTTTGTTGGAAGCCTTGGGCAAACCATGGGCTTCGGCTGTCGTATCACTGTCATTTCACGGCCAATCCATGGACAACCCCCCGGCAATAGCAGCCAGATTTGATGAAACAAATGGCTTCCATAAGGCCCCTTTGACGAGCGGTTAGGACGACGGAGTCGATGTAACAACGGTGGGACCCTTCGACGCGCAGTTAAGATGACGGAGTCGATGTGAGAGTGGCGTGGGTCTCAACGCTCTCTCACACATAACGTCGTTAATCGGGATCGATTAACATACTCGACTCTCACCCGGTTAACAAACACGCCCTAAGGCCCCCTTTGCTAACCGAGCACTGTTAGCGTGCTCGACCCTAAAAGTTTATAACCGACGGTTCCATGGTGTAATCTCTGCAGATAATTTCAGCAAAGGACAACTTTAGTTCAGAGTTATTTGTTTTAATTTGACAGAATTAAATTTAGATAATCAAATTAAATAGAAATTAATTTGAGTTAATCTAGATTAACGTATTCTAACTTCACAGATAGATTAAGTTAACTCATTAACATGTCAAAGTAAAAAAATATTATAAATCTGCTTAATTTTAACTGGATTATCTTTAATCCCGAATAAAAGTGGAGTTGCGGCCGGTTGAATAGACCTAAGCCAAGACAATTACTAGATGGATTTAAAATTCATTAATTAATGTAAACCTCCAAATAATTGACTGCAAGTATATATAGACAATTTATTGTACCATCAACTGCCAATTGCCCTGATCGATCACTCACCTACCCTGCTGACCCACCGACAGTCTTTCCCTCCACCTCTATAGATATACCGATTGTGATCAAACTCAGGTGATTGAAAAAGTTGAGAAGTTGTGTCCTCTTAGCACTGCTAGGGTTATCTCTCGGTTAATCTTCTTTTAACCTAAAGTCAACTTAGTTTAATTTGGCGAAGGTGATTTTAGATAATCAGATTAAAATTGAGTTAGCACGGGTTATCTCACCTCTACCGATGGGTTAAGTTAATCTGATGCACAACTAATTAAAATAAATAGGAACAAAAATGAATTAACTTAACCCACTTAAATTAATCTGGGTTAAAGTTTAATCCCCAATATGTTTATCTAATATCTTTTCATTGGTGAGAAGAAATAGCCCATCTCTTTATCTAATAATATGTTTAATAAGGTGTACTATGTTGTACGTGGGTGATTCATGCATGCAAATATCGTACGGAACCAGCTCCGTTGTACATATCAATTAACTTAATTGTAGAATATGATGAACTCGTGGAGTATTTTAAAATCGAAACGAACAATTTAAATAATATAACATTTTTGTTTCAGTCAAATGCAAATAAATGTTATAATAATTAATCGCATAGTAGAGTAAAATCAGACAATTTAAATTTTAAAACATATCGAATGCGGATAGTAATGTATTCGCTTTATATCCGCTACGTTGACATGTTATATTGTTACCGACGAACCATTGATTGATGCTGCATCGACCTGTGTTAACATCCAATTCAGGTCAATCTTACACACCTAATCCTTTGGGACGTGTTTGTTAACCGATTAGGTTAACACATACGATAAGAGAGAGCGGTGTAGATCTCACTGCTCTCTCACTCACAATGCCCGACTAACAAATTTGTCCTTGGGGTCAGTTTGAGAACATATTAGAGTGGGAGAACAGATGAGAGAAAGAGCGGTGGACCTCACCTCTCTTCTCACACACAGGGGCGTTAACTGGGGTCGGGGGTCAGTTGCGCTAACCGGGCTCAATTATCAAACGGCCCTCAATGATAGGATTAGTTGTTATCCCCGAGCTTCAATATTTTTCTCAGACTAGCTACTTGTGCCAATGGCAAACCATTGCTCTTCTCCCGCAATTAAAGTAGTGAAAAACAAATTAATGAGGCATGTATAGACTCATCTTGTTGTCCACAGATTAATTAATTTGGTAAACCGGGTTGATCTAACGTTTGCCTTGAGATAACTCCCGTGTTCAAGGGTAATTAAAGCATCTGAGGGATGCAATTCCAAATTAACTTACATGCTGAAACCGGCCGGCTTCAACAAGTATCTTTGAATGTGCATGATTAGTTGCAGGTAGAGGAACCAGAGCAAGGATTATCCGAAGTGGCCAATATACAATGCAACACGTCAAGGAGGATCCGCATCATCTATCTGAAGCATTAATTAAGGGGTGAGTGGGTAGGCTCGTAAATCGATCGTATACGGGGCGAACAGTGTGATATCCGAATTCGTATCTAATTAATAATTAAATTATCTGATTGAGGATCGAATTATTTGTTAAATATTTTATTCGAATAATTATTTGATTAATTTGAATTCGAATTTGGTTCGAATTTTAAATGAATAATTACTAGGTCTACTTAGAGATGAGCCGTGTGAGCCGTGTGAGGGCGTCGTAAACTATTTTCTCAAAAAAAAAAGTTGAATGTATTTTTATGTTGAGAGATACTATCAAAAGATTAAACTTCATCCTAAAAATAGGGAGATAACTTATCAAAGGGGTGAAATTGGAGTTTTTATTTTTAAATTATATTTTTAAAAAAAAAGATAAAAAAGAGTAATCAAATAATATATTAATATTTGAATTAATTATATATAGAATTTGTGTATCCTCGGATATTTATCTAAGGATTCATATTTAGTTGAATAATATCTAACACGGATATCTCAATATCTGAATGTATATTCGATTAATAATCAGATATCAATATCTGATTAAATTATTCGTAAGATATTTTATTCAGATAATTATCTGATTAAACGAATACGAATTCGACTTAGATTCTAATTTTAAACGGGATAATTATTAGATCTAGTGGAGGATAACTGAGTGCGCCTGAAAAAGGAGATAAGAGAAATCGGTGTTGTCTTCTCTCTTTTTTGATTTTTTTTCATTAGAGCTAAAGGTCTTCACGTTTTTCAGATCTCAGTGGATAACCCGATGAAACAAAAAAAACACTTTTTATATATGTACGTATCAGTTATCACAACGTGATCTTCCGTACAAATTAATGAAGAAATAATGCATGGTAGAATGTTTATAGTTTCCATATATACTTATCATTGGGTACGTACTCATTCAATTGAGGCAGATACGTCTGAATCCCATATTCATCGAGGATAAGGAAGATGAAAGGAGCCAGCTGCAGATTTCTCGATCACCTGGCGTCATAGATCAAAACCCGACTAACTCGAACCGATACAAGTGTCACTGGTTTTAATTTGGCACGGTGAATGAGTGCAAGTGCAAGGTCTATATATAGGGGCGATTCAGATAGTGTCAGTATCACCTGATGTCGTCGTCTCCCCCCCTCCTCTCATCTCTCCTCCTTATATATATATATAGGATGAGAAGATGAGGAATATATATGAGAAGAGGGTGAGAGAGAGAGAGAAGACATACAAGGTCTATATATAAGGGGTGACTCAAGTGGTGTCGACATCACCTGATGTCGTCGTCTTCTCCCTCCTCTCATCTATCCTCTCTCTCTCTCTATATATATATATATAGAGAGAGAGAGAGAGAAGATGAGGAATATATATGAGCGGAGTGTGAGAGAGAGAGAGAAGGCGATGACATTAGGTGATGCCGACGCCACGTGATCGCCTCTTTTATATATATATATATATATATATATATATATATATATATATATATATATATATATATATATATATATATATATATATATATAGGCCATGCATCACAAGTTCCAAATCACGCCCATTCTGTACGTGTACGTGTGATATTAATTGACCCCCCCCCCCCCCCCCGTTATTCTACACACCACAACACCTGGGGAGGGTTTTTGTCGGTGGAAGTAACAATTTCGGTCACCACATGCATGCGTATATATAGTCGTACCAAACTTATTCTCCGATTACTTCAAGAGCCAATTGATCGAGAGTGCTCCTGCTGTTCTCTTGTGGGCATGTGAGGTGATCAACGGACCAAGTCCAACAAGCATGCCAGCCCAGCTTGAGAGGCGCCATGGCACATGGACCTGCTTCCTCCACACCCCGTCATGTTGAAAGCTATAGCCCCAGGTCTAACATCCCAGATCTAAAACTCTTATATATATATATATATATTCGAATGAGAAATAGTTTAGCATGTGACAGTTAATTTCTTAGCACTTCATAAATTTATTTAAATAAATAATTCATTTATTATAGTATAATTTTGCTGAAGAAGAACTACGAAATAATTTAGACTATGAAAACATAGGCAAAATAATTAGATGATAGAGAGACTAGATTATAAAAAACTTTGACAGTACGATTAGATGAAAAAAGAATTCAGATAACGTACGTGGATAGAACTAGAGTTAGACGGTACTCCGTTATAAGTTGGAAGCGACTGACGATGTGAGTTAGATGATATTCTAGAGTTAGATGATAATTCGTCCAAGGGAAGAAAATAGACGATGGACCATCCAAGTGAAGAAAAATAGTTGATGGCCACATAATGATTAGACGAAAGACTTAGACGATATCATGACTTAGACGATAACCTCGTAGAAGATAGACGATCCAGAAGCAGACAAGAGATTTGAAACTCACAAAAATAGACGATAGATTAGATGATGGACTCAGAGTGTGGATGATACATTTAAATAACAGAAAATTAAATGGAGGGCCTTAAAATCTAGATATTTCACTTAAATATCATATGACAGAGATCAAAATGGTCTTACCGAGATTAGAAATGGATAGTGGAGGTTAAGGATGAATGATGAGAGTTAGTGATATGTATGATAAGCGTGGAGGACAGGTGTCAGCAGTCGTAGTAGGCGGATGATAGTTTGTGACAGGTGGGAGACATTCTGCTAACATGTGAAAAGATCTTGAGAAATTAATAGGAAATTGTTAGAATTGGAGAAACTTTTAAATTAAATAAATTCTCCACTAACTAACTTCGAGGACAGTTTATTTAAACTCTTGCTACACCTCCTATTATCTCTTTATCCGTAGTGAAAACCTAGCGGAGGAGTAAGGAAGATTGCAAGAACATCGTAGAAGGAAAAATATAAGAATGAAAACGTCTTAAGTGATTATATTATTTTCGGATGAAAATATTTAACTAGAGATGTATCATACCTAGCATTGAGTTGATGATCCCCCGTGCTAAGAGGATGGTGAGGAGGAATTATGACAGATCTGAGAAGCTTGGAGGGAGGCTTGGCAGGCTATTAGGAACCCCACTAGGGAATAGACATGTGATAAGTTGAGAGCACGATATGTGTTTAGTTATCACTTCTTACTATATTTTAATATTAAAGTTAAACTTTTGCATTAGAAAATATGAGTTTCATGGGGAGACATTGATTAAAAACTAATAGAGAAGACTTCCTGGATAGGGCTTAGCGCATGTAGTTCCCTATAATAATAGTACTCCATGGTTAGAACCTATTTTGCATCCTAGTAATAATATATATGATCTAACTATTATTATTTGTTTTCATGATTAGCCATGAGCCGTAGCTACCATACCGTGCACATAGTAAATAAATGTTACACAAATAGAATGAATAAAAGATATAAATGCGAGACTAATAAATATATGGACAATGTCGTCGTAAGAGAAATATATTGTTTGGCATCATATTAAGTATCTGTTGTGGATTTGCCCAATGTCCGATGATAAATGGATAATTATTGAAAGTTCTGAAACTACGCTGGATGATGATCTTGTGGACGGTGGGATATTAACTTCTGATTCTGCACAGTTAATCAAAGGCTGTTAGGTCCCTCACGCTAGGTCATTTGTCAACCTATCTATGTCTGGACACCGCAGTATGTAATATGACTATGACACTCTTAACATCGTGACTTTTGATGCATGTCCGATTGTTATAATGATCTGTGTTTGATAAATGACTCTGATTGCCGCTGTTAATGTCATTGATCGTATGAAAGTATAGATGACACAAATTATAATTGTTAAGCTTGTAAATTAACCTGGTATATTCTGTTAAATGATTCAATTGTCATAATGGGCAGGCCACCATAAATTAGATATACGAAAATGCACGTAAAATGCTACACTACTTTGTATATTCTTCCTTAAGATATGTCATAGATAAAAGCATGACAGAATGTCGTGTTACTATGTAATTATCATATATATGTTTTTCAAATGAGTACCATATGGTAGACGTGTTAGCAACTTTGATTCTACTAAGTCATAGGACTCCTGTCTAAATTCTAACCTCTTTAGAAGATCACTAGGGTGTGCTCTCTAGGCGAGGGATTCGGGTAGCGCATTGAAAGCTAGAAGAGTTTAGTGATATAAGGTCTAGCTAGTTCTTTCATTTTTATGATGTAATATTTTTTGACTCTCAGAGTAAGATATAAATAATATTTAATCTGAATGAGAGAGATGTAGTGCTGAATCTATATATTGAAATAAATGATGTAAACTCGCTTTGTATCTCATGATAATGTGTCGTGTAACTTGTGTTCAGATTCTGTGACGGTTTGATTAGTTGTGCCGCAGATCTCTCAGACTCACAGTGAAGTGACGTAGGTAAAGTGAGCGTCCCCGACTCTGGGCCGTGGGATCCAGAAAAGGGGTGTCACGGAGTGTGTTACCATTTCCTTCCTCCATCTCCGCCATATAAACGATCACTCGTTGGGCATGCCTCGAGGACAGGCGTGTCGTCATCTTCCTCGCATCCCAGTGGCAGGTGTAGTGGAGATCCGGTCCTTACGGCGATGCGTCTTCCCTGTCGGCCGTTGTGGAGGAGCACCTGTTGATCGGGCTCATCCATAGTCGTTGTCCAAGGGCAGATGTCCAAGGACAGATGCCCTCGGGTCGTCTTCCTCCCGCGTTCCAGGCTTGCAGTGTTAAGATGTGATGCGAAATTTAGGGGTGTATATTTTTCTATGTCGGTCAAAAGTTTTATGCTCTTGTTTTTAGTGGCCAATGAGTGGGGGTTTGGTAGCCCACATCTATGACTTTTTGGCTTTACTTTTCAGCTTTTGTTCCAACTTTTCAGAAGGCTGTTTGAGGATGTTTTGTTGTGAATGCATATTTATAGGTTTGTCTCGTATATGCAAAGAGGACTTTTCCTTTGTGTTGTGCAAACCCATCTTATTTGTCCATTTGTTATGCTCTGTTCTACAGAACATAGAACCGTGACTAAGCTTTTTGCATCCCTCTTCCAACAGGTTTGGTATCAGAGCCTCGTCAGATCAAAGTTGGGCGAGAGAGTTGGCTTCAGAAGGAAGTTGTTGAGCCAAACATCTGTATGTGGGTGTAGAAGATTCATTCTTCTTCTTGAAACGGAAAAGAGGGGTAAGTCTGTCTGCACACCAACTGTTTGTTGAAAAGTTTGAAAGATAACCGTGGATGGTAATAGAGGTGTTTTGAGTGTATCTCAACCTATGATTCCTATCTTTGATGGCAAGGCTTATGAGCATTGGTGTATTAAGATGAAACCTTTGTTTCTCTCATAGGATCTCTGGGATTTGATAGAAAATGGCTATGTAGTTCCACATGCAGAAGGAGAGGAGGTGAAATTAACTGCAGCTCAAAAGGTAGAGCTGAAGGAGAACAAAAAGAAGGATGCTAAGGCACTATTCTTCATTCAGCAAGCAGTCATTGAGTCCATATTCGCAAGGATTGCAGCAGCATCAACTTCCAAAAAAGCATGGACAATCCTAAAGAATGAGTTTTAAGGTTCGACGAAAGTAATCACAATTAAGCTCCAATCACTTCGTCGAGAATTTGAAACTTTACTTATGAAAAATAGTGAGTCAGATCAGGATTTTCTATCTAGAGTAACCAAGATAGTGAGTCATATGAAATCCTTTGGGGAAAATATTTCTGATCAGACTGTAGTTGAAAAAGTGTTGAGAAGTTTAACTCCAAAATTTGATCATGTGGTTGCCGCTATAGAAGAATCTAAAGATTTGTCTAAATTTACTTTTGATGAATTAGTTGGCTCTTTGCAAGCACATGAAGCAAGGTTGGACAGATCAGCTGAAAGAAATGAAGAGAAAGCATTTCAGGTAAGATCTGAATCTCATGTTCAGAAGGACAGATCTGAAAGTTCAACATAAAGAGGTCGTGGTAGAGGAGGATATAGAGGAAGAGGACGTGGCAGGTCCAGAGGACAAAATGAGCGAAAGAACTTCGCCAATGAGCAGAGGAATAATGGTGAAAGAGGTAACAAAAATTTGAAAAATATCCAATGTTATCATTGTAAGAAGTTTGGACATAAAGAAGCCTATTGTTGGGAGAAATCAAAGGAGCAAGTTAATTTTACAGAAAATGAGGAGGAAAATAAGCTATTCATGGCTTGTTTTTATTCAGATTCTGATATGAATAATATTTGGCTTCTAGAGAGCGGTTGTTCTAACCATATGACAGGAATGAGAAATTTATTTGAAACTCTTGATGAATCTGTCAAGTTGCAGGTTAGACTTGGTGATAACAAGCAAATTAATGTGGAAGGGAAAAGAACCATTGCTGTCAAAACGAATTCTGGTAAAACAAAGTATCTTGATGAAGTTTTCTATGTTCCTAGCTTAGCATTGAACTTGTTAAGTATAGGATAGTTAATGAAAAGAGGCCATTCTATTTTGTTTGATGATGATTGATGCACAATTAAAAATAAGTCTGGTCACATCATTGCAAATGTTAGTATGACTGCAAATAAGATGCTTCCACTAGAACTCTCTTCCATGGATAACCATGCATTGGCTGTGAATGAGATAAATGAGTCAAAATTATGGCATTTACGATATGGGCACTTAAATTTGAATGGCTTGCAATTATTAAAGAAGAAGGATATGGTGATTGGGTTGCCAAAAATAGAGGTGATTGATGATGTGTGTGAAGGTTGTGTCTATGGAAAACAAACTAGGAAACCATTTCTTAGTGGACACGCTTGGAGAGCTAAGGCTCCACTTGAACTAGTTCATGTAGATTTGTGTGGTCCCATGAAGACTTAGTCACTAAGTAAAAGTAAATATTTTTTGTTGTTTACTGATGACTATATATAGTCGCATGAACTGGGTTTATTTTCTGAATCAAAAATCTGAAGCTTTTGATATGTTCAAAAGTTTTAAGGTATTTGCTGAAAAACAGAGTGGGTATGTCATAAAGACACTTCGAACTGATAGAGGTGGTGAGTTTTTGTCTAAAGAATTTGACTTATTTTGTGATGAGAATGGTATTTGCAGGGAACTTACAGCTCCATACACCTCGCAACAGAATGGTGTTGCGGAAAGAAAAAATCGAACATTTGTGGAAATAGCTAGATGCATGTTAAAGGTAAAAGGACTTCCAGATATATTTTGGGCAGAGGCAGTAGCAACAGTAGTATACTTGTTAAATATCTCTCCAACAAAGGTCGTGCAAAATCAAACACCATATGAGGCATGGAGAGGTAGAAAGCCTCGAGTAAACCATCTAAGAATTTTTGGGTCTATAGCCTATGCATTGATCAAGTCTGATAGCAATTAGAAATTTGATAAAAAATCTGAAAAATGCATACTCATAGGATATAGTCCTAAATCTAAAGCTTATAGGCTTTATAATCCTCTAAATGGGAGGGTGGTCATTACCCGTGATGTGGTATTTGATGAAAATTCTTGTTGGGAATGGAATAACAGTAGTCAACAATTGAGAAATGTGCTGCCAGAGTCAAGTGCTGTTCAAAATTGTGAAGAACCTCAATTAGATGATGACGAACCACCAAGGAAGAAGAAATATTTGAAGGAAATTTATGATTCATGTAACTTTGTCATATCTGTTTCAGATCCAACTTGGTTTGAAGATGCAGAAAATAAAAAAGAGTGGCAAAAGGCAATGAATGAAGAAATGAAGGCCATAGAAAGGAATGAGACTTGGGAGCTTGTTGACAAACCTCAAGACCAGAATATCATTCGACTGAAGTGCATTTTCAAAACCAAATACAATGCTGATGGGAGCATTCAGAAACACAAAGCACGCCTTGTTGCAAAAGGATATGCGCAAAAGGAAAGTATTGATTTTTTAGAATTTTTTTCTCCCGTGGCTCGATTTGAAATCATTAGAACAATTCTTACAATAGCAGCTCAAAAACAATAGATTGTTTATCAATTTGATGTCAAATCCGCGTTTCTTAACAGTGAATTGGAAGAGGATGTGTATGTAGCTCAGCCTGAAGGCTTTATGGTGAAGGGCAAAGAAAAGAAAGTTTATAAGTTTCAAAAAGCTCTCTATGGGCTTAAGCAAACCCCGAGGGCTTGGTACAGCAAATTGGATGCATATCTCACTGCACATAATTTTGAAAGAAGTCCAAATGAACCTACACTCTACATAAAAAGGCAAGGTATGGATGAATTTCTGCTTGTGTGTGTTTATGTAGATGATATTATATACACCGGGACATCTTGCACTTTAATAGAAGAATTCAGAAAATGCATGATGAAAAGTTTTGAAATGTCTGATATGGGACTGATGTATTATTTTCTTGGGCTTGAGATCAAACAGAATGAATATGGCATTTTTCTAACTCAAGAAAAATATGTTAGAGATCTTCTTAAGAGGTTTCATATGATGAATTGTAAAGTCATGAACACTCCAGTGAATGTCAATGAGAAGTTACATATGCAAAATGAGACTGGGAAGTGAATGCAACTGCTTTCAGATCTTTGATTGGAGGTCTTATTTTTCTGACACATACAAGACCTGATATTGCCTTTTCTGTAAGCTTGGTTTCCAGATTTATGTATTGTCCTACAAAACAACATTTTGAAGCAGCAAAAAGAATATTGAGATATGTAGCTGGAACAGTGGACGATGGGATATGGTATTATCATACCTCTAATTTTAAATTAGTTGGTTTTACTGACAGTGATTGGGCAGGTTCACAAGATGATAGAAGAAGTACTTCATGTTACGTCTTCACTATTAGATCAGGTGCTATCTCCTGGTCATCAAAGAAGCAGTCAACAACAGCACTGTCATCAAGTGAAGCTGAATATATTGCAGCAACAACAGCAACTTGCCAGGCATTGTGGCTCCGAAGACTCCTTGGAGATCTCCAACAAATTCAAGAGGAGGCAACTGAACTTTTCTGTGACAACAAATCAGCAATTGTAATGTCAAAGAACCCTGTGTTTCATGGGAGAACAAAGCACATGGAGATCCGATGCCATTTTATTTGAGAGATGATTGACAAAGGACAAATCAATCTGAAGTTTTGTTCAACAAATGATCAAGTGGCTGATATATTCACCAAAGGACTGTCAGCTATAAAACATTGTTATTTTAGAAGGTTACTTGGTGTATCAAATTTTGCATCAAGGGGAAGTGTTAAGATGTGATGCGAAATTTAGGGGTGTATGTTTTATTATGTCGGTCAAAAGTTTTATGCTCTTGTTTTTAGTGGCCAATGAGTGGGGGTTTGGTAGCCCACATCTATGACTTTTTGACTTTACTTTTCAGCTTTTGTTCCAACTTTTCATAAGGATGTTTGATGATGTTTTGTTGTGAATGCTTATTTATAGGCTTGTCTCGTATATGCAAAGAGGACTTTTCCGTTGTGTTGAGCAAACCCATCTTATTTGTCCATTTGTTATGCTCTGTTCTGCAGAACAGAGAACCGTGACTAAACTTTTTGCAGCCCTCTTCCAACATGCAGGAGGTTGTAGTGGCTACAAACAATATGCATGCACAGTAGAGCGTTCTGTAATCGGAACATGGAGATGAGGATGTCGGAACACGGGGAAGGCCACCATGCACACCGATGGCAGGAGGCCGTTGGGACCGGGGGCGGGGGCGTCGTCAGGCAGACGTTCGGAGTTCACGGTACACCAGGCGAGATGCAACGGCGGTGGCACACGCCTTCCTCCTTTTCTTCTGCAATCTATGATTGTTGGGTTTCCCTCTTGTGAGAACTCTCGGTGCCTCGTTATCTCGCGGTTGATGTGGGGAAGACGTGGCAGTGTTGTTGTTCTTCGTAACTGGGGGATGAAGGTGTCCTGAAGTCTCATATTAGGTGGGGTGGGAGCAGATCTATTGCCACAGCCAGGGTTTGCCGTCTCACATATCCGCTCATCTCGGTCATGACCCGGGACGGGTTAGATCGATCTCATTTTGGTCCATCTCGATTTATCTCATTCCGTGTTAAAAAAATTTATATGTATATATATATAATATAAAATAATGGAATAAAATAAAAAAGATACTTTATATATAAAATAAAATATTAAAATACTAAAGTGACTTGGTCACGACTCACGATCCGAGCGTCCCGTCCCCAGGCTAGGACGGGTCGGGTCGTGCGAGTCAGATCGACTCACACTGGGACGACAAACCCTGACCAAAGCCCAGATCCAACCTCAATAGTCTGTGGTCAAATTACGAATCAAGTCTTATTGAAACATTCTCATTTAATTAGAACCCTTTATGTTAATCTAATTTTTAATAATTAAAAAACTGTTCTCAATTCTCAAATATATATCAGTTTGACGATAAAAGTCACAAAAACCAAACGCCTCGTGATTCGTGAACACTGAAGACTGAACAGCAGTTTCACAATTTATGGTAAACCCCTATACTAATAAGCATATATGAGAAATCCCCTCACGAATCACGATCACAAAGCAAGCAAAAGGGTAAGCGCACGGCGAGTGACCCTATTCCGCAACTCCTGACACCCCCTTCCCCCCGAAGGCCGGTCGCTTACCTGAACAGACTTACTAGCTTCGTCTCGGCGTCCGGCGATCCAGCTGCCGTCTCCGGGAGAGGAAGTGGGGTTGCCGACCCCGGAGAGCCTGAAGTTCCCCGAATCATCTCATCGCTCTCCCGGTCGCCCCTTCTCTTCTCGCCGCACTCTTCCGCCGGATCTCAGCCTTCAGATCCGGGTGGGCGATCTCGCAGCAGATCTAAGTGGAAGAAGGAACCGCTCCAACAGAGGGAACCGGCCATGGTGAGGAACGGATATTTCCCCTTTTGCGCTTGGAATTCTTGGTTGGTTCATAGATTGGGCGGAGGTTTCGATTTTAATTTCGAAGAACTTTGCTCCAGTCGGCGCTGTTCAATTTCCATTCGTTCCTGACGGTCGTGCTGCTGGTGATATGTACGTGCACTTTTGTCAAGTTGCAGTTCCCAGCGTTGCTGGAGCAGAGAACTGGGTATTTGCTTCTTGTTCCTTTTTGCAACTTTCTTCTCTCATGTGGTTTATATGTATTTTCACATTTGTGGCTCGAAGATATTAGTGAGCTTGGAGTGGGACTTCATAAACGGAGATATTTCGATATCATGCATCTATGCGCATTTGTTGTGGATGTGTTGGACGAAACTAGAGTCACGAAATCGGAAAAAAATGACTATATGGGGTGTTAGTTTGGTGGAATCGTTATCAGTTGATATAGAATCTCTCAACTTGACAGCTTTCTCTGGAGATCTGCTGCGGAAGTATGTAGATACTTAGGGTAAGATCAAATGGACAGCTGGAACAGGTACTTCTGATTGTGGCTTGAAAGTATGTCGTGTAGATGCCAGATATCTTGTGCAGGCATTTAACTAGAAAAGGAAGAAAGTAAGATGAGGATGTTGAGATGGATTCGCAAGAAGGCATTGAGAGATGAAATTAGGAATCATGACATGAGGGATAAAACCTAGCAGTCACACCTAGGATGTGGTGTTATAGATTGAACTGAGATCATTTTTGCGTGCACAATGTTCTTCCTCAAAGTAATGAAACTGGTTGAAAGAGAACAGATTATGGAATACCATAAAAAATATCAAAAGGACAATTTAAGAGAAGTTCCATCATCAAGTGGGGAACATAGAGTGAAATAGTTTAACAAAAAAGCTACATAATATACCCTAGAGCAAGAAAGTGGAGCTATTGCTAGGCTCAGCCGCCATCTCTTTTTCCTAATGTTTTTGATACCATTCTGCTAGCATGCTTTTTGTCTAGTCAGAATTTGCATGGTATGTGGATAAATGGATCATTGCTGGACACTGACCGAATGATGATGTAACATTTTAATATTTTAGGTGTTTATACACCAGTGTATGAGATGTTATGATACTTGGACACCTAACATCTATAGTCGAAGATAGGACTTCTTCACTATGATGGTTGTTTCATTGATCAATTGCAAAAATAAGCACTTCGCCCTCCAGCCTTCTTTCTGGAGGCTTGAGAAATATTTGAAGTTGGCGTGTGCTACTACAATGATCTTTTAGGGCATGGTAAAGAGGACTATGAAAAATGGTCACAGTTCAGTATTATGACATTTCTGTGCATCTAGCAATAACTCACTATATTTGTTTTGAAGAATTTCCATACCTTGGAAATTGAGGGAATTACATTAGTGTTATCCAAAACAAGGTTCCTCGGTGAGAGATGTTACACATAATGAGTACTGTGGATGGAATAATGGGTAAAATTGCTATAAGATTCATAGTGGAGTATGATATGCAAATAATTGGATCTATAAATACGAGTGGTTCATGCCTAACATGGGAAACAGGAGTCTTGAGAGGCAAAATAAGGCACACTCAATTGTATTCAATTAATGAAACACATTAAGGGTATTCAAAGAAGGTTCTTTTGGCATAGCAATGGGGGGGTGTAGGGGTTGGCATGACATCAGGTGGGGAAGGGTGGCTTCTTCTATGGAACAAGGGGGCATTGGCATCAAGAATGTGGGTGACTTCAATTTGATTTTTCTCAGCAAGTGGGTTTGGAGGCTAGGAGCAGGGGATGAAGGTCTTTGGGCATAGCTCATTAAGCAGAGATATTTCATTAGGAGGAGAGTTTGGGACCTAGTTTTTTCAGCTCCAACCCAGACGTCTCCTATTTGGCACGACATCTTCTCTTGCAGGGACATCATTTCATCTGGGGTCTCGGTCCGTCTAAGGAAAGGCGACCATTGCCTTTTCTGGAAGGACAGATAGTGTGGTGACTTCACGTTAGAGGCCTCTTTTCCTAGTCTGTTCATGATCTCCGCGGATCCTCTAGGGACGGTTGACCAGGCATTTGACCCATCTTTCTAGGGGCACCTAGGCACCGACTTTCAGGAGGGACCTTACGAGAGCCGAGTTGGAGCAGTTTCAGGACCTCTCTTCTTCCTCGGCTTCGCCCCGCTCCCCCTCAGGGAGGATGCGTGTACTTGGAGGTGGGGAAAGGAGGGGATCTTCTCTGTTAGGTCTCCTTATATCATCATTTCAGATGGTGGGGTGCGGCATGACTCTCCTCCCTTCATTTGGAGACCGAGGAGTCCGTTGAAGTTGAAGCTTCTGATCTGGAGGATTTCTCATGGGGGGCTACCCACCAGAGACAGGCTCTTGCACTTCCTACCGGGATCCAGCCGATCTGTTGTTTGTATGACCTGGAGGACTAGTCTGTGGACCACCTCTTTGTAGGTTGTCAGTACTCGCAGGCTGTGTGGGAAGGAATGACTACAAGAGCCCATTGTACCCTCGGCCAGCAGTCGGATGTGCAGTCCTTCATCAGGTTGTGGGGTAGGAGTTGGCCCCTCAGAGGTGAACGTGTGGTTTGGTGGCTTATATTGCATGCCACTCTATAGTCCTTGTGGTGTGAAAGGAACAACAAGATCTTCAGAAGGGAGGCTAGAGTGGAGGACTCTCTTATTTCTTTCATTTGTACTAGAGTGAGGGAATGGGCGGAGGTGCTTTGTAATATGAATGCCCTCAACTCAACTCTTTTTGTTTTGGGCCCCACATCGTCTTGGTGTGGCTTTTTGTACAGGGTCTCTTTTTGGGACCTTTTTGTTTATACTTGTACACCTTCCTTTTCATTTAATACACACAGTGGTACTACCGACTTTCAAAACAAAAAAAAGGATGAGATCACACCAGTACGCCATCTACAACATGGAAGGAGCCAAAATTCTTGCAAAACCAGCTGCTTACAACCATGCATTGAAAACCAAGAAAAAAATTTGGCTGGTTGTTTATAAGAGCATCTATTTTCAATTTCTGTTTTGGAAGTAATATAGGTTAATAAATGGTATTTTTTAAGTTTGCTACATGTTCACCTTTTGGCAATCAGTAGATGGTGGAGCATTGAAGTTGATGGTATTGCAATTAATAAGAAGAACAAAGAGGGGTGCACAGATATCACTTTGCAGAAGAGAATCCGGCTTATTTCTGAAATCAACCGGCACCAAATTGATGTTTGGCATCAAACATATCACCTCCCATTGTTGACCATTGTAGTCAGCATTTGTTCAATGATCTCACCACAATCTGCTTATGGCGGTTGCTGATGCACCATTTGATCCAAAAACAAATAGTTCATCTTTAGCTAAGGTAGAAGCTTCTTAATTCATCTAGGATCTTCTCACTTTCAAAAATTCATCTAGGATCTTCCGAAAAGTATTGAGTTGTTCTCCACGTAACTTTTTTTTCTTTATTTAATAACAGTAGCATATAAAGTGAGAATAGGTAATGAGGCTTTCTGGTAGATCTTCATAAAGAACTGATGAAGAGTAGATGGATGTGAAAAAGAATATCTTTGCTCACATGAATTTCCAGGTGGAGTCATTTACTGTGTTTGTAAAAGTATGCTTGTGAGCCATGAATATGAACACATGGAGCAAAGCTACAGGAAAACATGAGCAAATCCTAGGAGGTCAAGTTGTCAGGGTTTTTCAGATTTAGATGGCTGTACAGCTGCTCTTTTTTTTAATGTAAGATTGGTATAGAACCTTGCAAATGGCATATTCATTCCGGAGAATGTGGGATGTGGGTGACTGTTTATGATGATAATTCCTTCTTGTGGAATTGCACTTTTGTTTTGACCAGTTGGGTCTTTTTGTTAATGTGAACCTTTCTCATTTCTTACCTTAAAATTGAGTTGCTTATCTAGCTTGTTTTAGGAGCAGAATGGATAGAAACTTGTGACTATCAAGTCAGTAGAAGGTGAATAAAATAGTGGTGATATGAGGGGATGGGACGATGGTTTATAATTTTCATTGAGTCCTTTGAATAGAATCTCAGTTGATCAGTTTCACATCATGACAAACATACGAAGGTGCGTCTGAACAATTACTTCCCTGAAACTTTTCAGGGATAGAAAAGAAAGAAATATATGGCATTTCATAAAGAATTTTGAACTGAAGGGAGGTCAAGGGAATTGCATGTGGATAAAATTGAGGAGCATTTGCTGACCTAATGTCCATCTGAAACTGCTCAGAAAAGTATTTTCAGTATTCCACTCTCCTTCACCATGAGCTTGGATGCTAGGAATGTTGAAATGAGTAAGGCCAGAATCTACAACTTATGATCTAAAGTCTTTTTTTTTTCTTTTTGATGACGGGGAACCTAGCAAGGTTAGCAAACTCAGGCTCACATCCTTCGAGGATTAAATTTGAGCCAGGTAGCCCCCCCCCACCCAAAAGAGTCGAACTCAAGACCTCGCTACCATGAGGCAAGGTCCTTCACCATTCGACCCACTCGGGGTCCTCAACTAATGATCTAAAGTCATCTGGTAATAGGAACAGGAGCAGATTATCTCCATTTTTTTTGGAACAAGAGTAATCTGTCCTTGCTTATGAGATGCCGATGCATGTACTGGAGAAGTGCTGTGTGTGTGTGTGTTGATTGATTCTTCTATTTTGGACTCCATGTGTACTTTATATTAAGTTCCCTGGTGCAGTGACTGTTTCCAAATTATGGGAAAGAGGTGTTAGTTGTGGCTATTGTGTAGAAGGAAAGAAATGGCATAATTTGATTGTTTTGAAACACTGCCAGGTCCATCTGTTGAAGCGTCAAAAAAAGATATTTCATGTTTCATGCAGTTGAGGATCACTGTTTCACTCATAGCTTTAGAGTCAAATGAGGAAACATGCTGCTGGAGTAGGTGTGAGCCAGCTCCTTGCCAGAGGCCTTCACAAGATTGTGAACTGAGTATATGTTGGTGTCAATATCAGAGTCTAGTGGCACTTTCTTTGTAAGCTTAAATGAGAGCAAGCCATTCATGTTAGTGTTACACTGTTACTTTGTTGATTCTTGGTTTCCTCTTTTCAAACTTAGATGGTTGTTGGAGGAACTACTATGAAGTGGTGGACATTTGTGATGATCTCATGTTAAAAGTTCCCAATCCATATAGAATAAGTTTAAAGAACCAAGAATGTTAACCTGCAAGGTAGTGGAAGGAGTGGCATTTTAGTTCAGAAGATTGTTATCTCGTTATATTTGACCACCTCAATAAATATTTGCTTTTCGATGAATGTAATCATTGCCCACAGGGAAAGTGGTAAGGAGAATTGGTGTCTTAGTAAATGGCGCGATTCTTGTTAATATTGGGCATGCTTTAAGTAACTTTTAAGCATGTGACATGATGTTATTGCCCATATCTTGGTATTTACTCTGACCGGTATCATTGCTTTTGGAACCTATCTGCGACGGATGCTCCTTTAAGTCCTGGAGCATAGGCCGATTGGCTCCAGTCCTATTTTTGCTCTCCAGCAATTGGTGTCTGAAGCCTCATGTTTCTGGCCAGTGTGCATTTTATAAGGCAGTTCCTGACATACCCTTGTTGTTCTTGGTGCACTAGGATTTACCTTGTTACCCAAAAAAGAGAAAAGCTTCTCACTGACTGAAGATTGTTTACTGATCTTCGGCCTTGAAAGTTTTCTTTTCTTTTCTTTGATTTTTGTGTGTGTTTTTTCTAGTCTTGCTCGTGTGATGGCAAAGAACTCAAAGTATGTGACTTTCTGTCTGTGGTTGAGGGAGAGAGAGATTACTGATGTAAGAGAACTCTCACTATGTTTGGAGTCCTTAGTCTTATATATACAGTTCAGAACATGATTTTTTTTCCAAAAATTGTTTTGTAGTAAATTCCATCTTATTGTTTCTGCATATTTTTTTAAAAGCTATGAAGTTGTACAAAAGGTCATGTAAAAGTTTGAGGCATATGTCTATTGTAAATGTCAATGTTCAATGCATATCGTCTCACACAGGATTCAGGGCTTAGTGCCTTTTCCCTTGAGAACTCTTCAGTGCTTGAGCCAAGGGGACCTCATAATGAGCTTATAAACAGGAGTTCTATTAGAGGATGTTGTAAGACTGGCAGGTTCTTCCAAATGATGATAATGAATTTAGAGTAGCTAGTGTTGCCTGAACACGAGGGCTGCAAATGGAACCCGAAAATCTGAAATTCCGACCCAATTGTGATTATTTTTTCATAGGATTCGGAACATAAAAATGTCACCGATAAGCTATTGAAATCGGATACTCTGATAAGATATCGGAATCGGAAGCTACATGCTATTTCCGATTCATGATTCTGCTAGTATTTTTATTATTAAATCATTTTTAAAAGTGTATTTTTTTAGTTTAAAGCTAGTTTCTAATATTCTGACAAGTTTAGAAGGTGTTTATTAGACGGTTGTGATATTTTACTTTTTAAAGAGAGTTTGAAGTTTGAACAATATATAAAATATAATTTTAAATGTAAGATTTTCAAGAGAGCTAATATTCAGATACTTAACGAAAACGGTTCTTTTTTCGGTATCGAAATTGGAATCTGACAAAATCGAAAACAGGATGTTCCGATTTTATCGGAATCAGAACCTTGATTTCCTTATCGGAATCGGAATCTGTTGATTCACATTCGATTCCGGCCCATTTACAGCCCTATCGGACAATTTCTAGGTTTGTTTGCCATGTTGGACACTTGATAGTAAAGACTTGAATACCTGGATATTTCATGTAATACACTCTCCAGTTTTAACATATTATTATTCTGTCAATGCATCTGGTTAACTACATTCCCTAAAATTCTTTTTCCAATTAAACCACTAGAACATGTGAACATAAGATGTTTGTGAAGTTATCTTTGTATTCATATTGAACACTAGATCCTAATGTGCACACATCTTGGGTTTTTAACAATTGATGTGTTCGACACACTGAAATTTGCCACCTCTGCTGTTTATCATTCATTTTTTCTGGCTTACGGTGATGTGGTGATACTTGGGGAAGTCCGCATGATGTCATGCTATTAATAATATTATTTTGAATTTTTTGCATGAAAATCATTGTTAAATGTGAATTTATAAAAAAAATATTTCTGCAAATGTATTAGCAGACATATCAATGTGTGAATTTGAATTGTGCAAAAATGTCATATTTATTTGTAGACATATCACTTCTTTTTGCTAAAACTTGTAAAAAAATCACACTTAAATGGCATTTATGCACTATTCGAATTAACCCACTGATATGCCTGCTAATGCATTTATAGGGATGGTTTTTTTGCAAATTCACCTCTGACAATGGTTTTCATGAAAAAATCTCTATTATTTTTGAAGATTTTATTTGAAAAGGACAGAAGGCCATGGTTCATAGGTCTCCAAGGTCTGGAGAATGTTTTTTTTCTATTGCTGAATATATTTTCTACAAGGTGACATTCTTTGTCCATCCTTATAATTGATTTTTCCACTGGTTTTAGTGGTCGATTTCTATTCAGTTGAGCATGTTCTCTCCAATACGTCGGCGGTGATTCATGAATGATAATTTTAATAATGATTGATTTTTCTATGCCACTATCATTGGATTTTTTTTTTAGTTGGAGTCTAGATAGAAGTTGCACTCCTCTAAATGTTGTATTTCTTGTTGTCAGGTTTCGTGGTTTCTTCTGGAAGGCGGCTAGAATAGGTACACTTCCTGAGATTATTTACTCTACAACAGTACATCTTACATGAGTAAACGTCTCAAGTGATACGCTTTGGTGCATACTTTCCCAGGGAATTATGTACATGACGGTCTTTCTTGTGAACTGTTTTTTGGTGTTAATTATGAGGATGCACTACTTGAGAATTTTAGACCAAAAATATGCATTTGCCCTCATCATGACCAGGCATTTGCTAAACCTGCGGTTTAACATGATTTTTAATATAAAAAAAAATCTTCAACATTGGCAACACTTCCTCTTATTTTACAGAAGGGGCCACTGTCAGATGACAAAATCATTTGGCATTAAGAAGGGCACTTTCACTTCTTTTGCCGATATGTGAGTAATTTGGTCGATTAACCTCGGCTCTCCATATATGTTTGTTGGGATTGCTATCATTTGAATATTCTACTGGGAAGTAACCACACTTACCTTGAGGAATATTTCTGCGCATTTGCAGATGTAAGAAAGGGTATAACACAGTTATGCTTATAAAGGGGTGGCAGTGTAATTGAATTCTAAGTAAGGCTATTCGTTGGTCGTTTCCCACTGTTATAATGCTCTTCCCCCACAATATTTTAATCCCTTCAATTGCATGTTTTCTTGCAGAAACTCCCAGTGCTTTTATTTAGTCAAATTTTCAAATTCAGCGATAGAACCGTACCTTGGATCACATAAGTTGCTTTCACAGGCAAAACGTGCTCTAATCATAGGATGCATTTGGCTTGTTAACACTTGCCTTAACGTTATAGATCCTTGGTTCTCTCTTTTATCCGACATACAGAGTCACGACCTTAGAATTTCTTCAACACATGATTGCATCGATTGTGTTCTTTTGGATTGCCAACGTTCTTTTTTGTTTCATGATCAGGTGAACGTCTGAGCCCCTGGGTGGCGATCGGATGCTTCGCTATGGGGGTGTCTATAATAGTTTTCTGAGGCACCTCGTTGCTCTGGGATTGACCACAATTTTTTTTTCTTCTTGGACTTCGGATGATGCTTCTTGTTGGGCATCTATTTGACCCCAAAACATACATGCTATGTGATGCTAATCATTAGAGCTTGTCTCTTTACTTTGGTGGTCATTTTTGTAAGCGTTTATGCATGTTTTTTTATTTTGGTGGGTGGTGGGTCCTTTTTTTTTTATTTGGAGGGGTGGCTCTATCAAGTATGGGTGTGGTGTGTGGGGAACAGCTGTAGATCCAGCTTGCTGGATCTCGGTCTAGTTTATTGAAACAGGCACAAGAGTTGTTGGGTGCGGCCCATCAAGTCCATATACTATTTTTGTAATATGAGATGTTAACATGCTTTTATAATGGTAGTCTAACAGATAAGAATCGGAGTTAAAGGCCTAAGAAGCTTGGTTGGGTGGATACGTACCTGATTGGAGAGCGTTTGTATATATCTGCCTTGCGGGAGTGGAGCTGGACCAGCTCCGGTTGCAGTTGTTGGCATTGACAGACCTAGCATGAACACTGGGAGCCGACGATGGTGTGCTTTCAAATCTGATATTCTTGGATTTTTCATAACTTTCAACCCAGTTATGTAACTTAAGTTGAAGAAAAAGATTAAATTTCGGACTATGGTCGGCTGATTCTTACTGTTTTTATTATTTTTTGAAAAAAAGAAGTGGCTCCATTTCGAATTATAATAGACATATAATGATATAACATTAGTCATGAATCTTACATTTCATGGATGGAGAACATAAAATTCTATTTTTTTGAGTTTTTAATTTATTAATTATTTAAGTAATCATGTCAAATATTAAACACTAATTAAAATACAAATATATTAAAATAATTCGAGTATACTTTAGATTGATGAAATAATAGTTCTACAGGTTAAAATATAATAAGATACATAGCTCAAACATTAGAAAAACTTTTAATTTTCTTTTACAGAATTTTTTAAAAAATAACCCCAAACATGAGATTCGATCGAGTAGACCCAAATCAGGCCAGCTCCAAAATCGGCAGGAATCGCCGATCCGGCAAAGTGTGCTTTTTCCATAATCGGGTCCTTTCTTTTCCATAATCGGCGCATCGCCACTTTATGCAAAAGTGCGATGTACCGAGCACACACGTGCCAATGCGGCTACATCTCGGTTTAATTTGTCTCTAACAACATGTACCCCGCCATCTATATATCCATAATGTTCGTATCTTCACGTTGATTTGATCGAGCTGTCCTTTTGATTCCATTTTGTCGTCCTACTCACGACGGACCATGCGGTGGCCCGCGCGGATAACGCTCGAGCCGCAGCAGCCAGCAGGGCGAGTAGGCGCGGCCGGATGGCGGTGAGGGTGGACCACTGGACCATGTGGGGGCTCGCCCTGTGTGTGGACCAACTAGAGGCGTCTGGTTTTGGAAGAAGATAACAAAGGTAAGAAATGGGGATTTTCTTTCACCTCTGTAAATGGATTGGACTCGGTAAATGACTAGTCTTTTTGAAGTGAGCATATGCGTAATCTCGAACATTGTCGTTGTTTGTCTATTACTGACGAGGGTAAAATTGGATTGGCCTATATAAGATCTGTTATGTCAATTTTGTTTCGGCCAAAGATCTATAACGCGCACAACGGATCCCGGACAATCGCGACCTACAACGGACAACTCAGGACGGATAATCCTTGGATTTGTCAGCTCGCAAAGGGCATCAACCCAGACGCAACGGATGCCGAATGATCCTCCGACGATCGAACATTACCCCTCACGACGTCGGCCTCAACTCCGTTAAAGGCGAGCACGCCGTACAATCGCCATAAGACTTGCCAGAGAACCGTCCGACTCCGGAGGAACGGACCTTCAGCGGGAAACTCCCCACTATCACAGAGAGACGTTATCCTACGACTTGCGCCCTTCCATGTTAAGGGACATGCCTCCACCGCCAGGACAACCCCTAGAAAAGGATCCCTTGCTAGCCGCACAGGGAGACGGACATATACAGAGAAGACACAGAAATATAGATCTATGGACACGGCAAGGGAGTCTCCGACTGCAAGACCTCGAGGCTCCGGCCGTCTTCCGAGCATCCTTACCGCTCAACGAGCACTCTCTGAGCGTTCACTGGATACGGCGAGCACTCCAGCAGAAGATCGACTGCCCATTCAGACTTGCTTAATCGACTTTCATCTCTCTTGTTCTCCTCTATCTCTCCTTAGTCTTTCTCTTCCAAGATTCTGACTTAAGTATCGGAGGACTATCCCTTGGGATAGCGCCCGGGACTCCTACTGACGCCGTTTTCCCGATGATTGTAGGCCTCCACAGGTGATCGGACAATCTTTCCCCAATAAATAAATTTAAAAGTGTGATACGAGGTCTAAGAATCACAATTCCACCTCTACAACTATCATCGTCTATCTTCGTCGTCTATCCTCGTCACCACCGTCACATCGTTAATTCTTCGATTTAAATTTGGATAACCAAAGAGGATGTCAAATCATGGACCTTTTAACGCACGAGCTCGCGGTTGTGCCGTGGTGGTTTATCCTTTCTAGAAAGGATGCAGGTTCGATCCCGCCCTTAAACCTAATCTCGGGTTCCAAGATTCGAACTTTCGACCCCCCTCCCTGATTTCCCTTCGTATCATCCACCGATCTCAGATCACTGAGACTGACATAGGTTGGCAATGACAACACTGCCAAACGCCGATCATCCAATCCATCCACGGACCGTGATCGTAGAAGATTTTCGCTCTAACACGGAGAAATCGACCGAAGCGATCGGATTGTGGATGAGTCGACTCAACCATCAAATGTTGCTAATTGACCAGATATGAATCTCATCTTGGTCGATGTCATGAGATATTAACCCTGACACGGTCCTTACTTTTTTATTACCCAGACGGTAACTCTGATAGTCAAATCGTTCATCCAATTTGTTCATCTAACTTGATCTATAATTATAATATATATATATATATTAAAAAAAGATAACCGTCTCGATCCAGCCGTCTCTTTCAGAGATAGAGATCTCCAATCCGTTTGACCACTGCTAAAACTAATCCGCCGTCAATTTCACACTTGGAAAAAACAAAGAGAGTCAAACCCACTTGCCTGATCATCAAGAACAATCTTGGAGTAATATCTATTTTTTAATTTATTAGATATTTTTTATCATTGTGTATTTATCCTCGAAAAATATCTGAATTAGATGCACGTACGATCCTTTTTTTGGGGTGTATGATTAATGACCACTTTGTAGCTGAAAAAAAAATAAAAACCCATGACTGAAAACATTATCTACTTTTTGTTGTGTTAATACGGAGACAATCTTATCTTAACAGGCTTATTGCAGATATAACTCACGACAAGCCAAATAAAGGACACCGACTAATCTTATCATTAATCAAGGTTTGTCAAATCGGTCGGGTACGGGATATATCACCCATATCGGACCGTATCAGTCACAGATCGGTCGTACATTGACCAAAGAAAGGACACCGACTAATCTTACCTTTAACAAAGGTTTGTCAAATCGGTCGAGTACTGAGCGTACCACCTATATCGGATTTTATCCGTCACAGATCGGTACGACCGATCTATGATATGATATCGACACGTAACGTATATTGTTTTAAATATTATATATATTATTTTATATTAAATATAATTTTATAAATAGTTTAGTTAAGAGTGGAAAGTTAAGATTTGAATATAAAACACATTAGTGACATTATTTTTTTATTTTTTTATTATTCTTTAAGAAAAATAAGTTAAAAAACACGTGACATCCGTGAGATTTGAACTATTTATCTCACACATAATTAATACAACCATTAACTACTAAATAACACATAATATATTTTTTATATTTTATAATAATATATATTTATTAAATAATTTTTAATATTGAGACATTATGTTATGAGCCGATACGGTGTCATATTATACCATATCAATATAAAATTGGTACTGTCAATAAGATCGAGATGACAAACCTTACACTATAGTAAAAACTCAATAACAAGTCATATTCTCGTCGAATTGTCCATCTACATTTTTACTTAAAAATGGATTGATTTGATAGAGATTTTTTTTCTTCGTCTTTTCTTCAACGAAAAGGACAAAATTTTAAATCCCCACACTTATCATTGACTTCATGTTTGGATAGATGATTAGTAATAAAGAACGACTATCCTTCTGCCACTTGCAACCCCCAACATCGGACATTTGTTACGAACAAACTGGGGACACCGTGGCCTTCCCGGATTGGTCGCTCCCGGTGCCCCACCGATAGGGAGGGTCTTTTTTTAAATTTTTTATTTATGTACTTTGGAAATCAACCCTGCAAATTAAAATATTTAGAAATTCTTATTATGTTTATCCATAATTCTATTACCATCGCAAGGACACGAAACGACTTGGAAGTTGGAACTTGGAACCTCCCAGACCCATTAATAGTGGACCCGAGTTAATAGAGTTACATGTTTGAGAATTTTTCTTATTTTTTTTTGTAAAATTTAAACTTTCTCAACATAATTTGGATTACTTATCCAATTTTAACTTGTAAAATTACCGTTTCATCGATCTAAAGTATGTATAATTGTTTAATCTATTTTTTATTTTCAAATTTCAACTAAATTTTAAATATTATTTCATTATTAAATAATCAATAAATCAATAAACTAGAGAATATAAGTTAAAGCTCTTCATCTATCTATGAAATGCAATGTTATATCACTACATTATTATTATAATTTTATTTTTTAAAATTTTAAATTAATTTAAATGTCATATTATTATTTAAATAATTCATAACATATCGAGTTGGTACAAACTTGATCGTGACTTAGATCTCTCGTGATCGAGTACAAGTCACGCCGATCACGACAAATTTTGATCTCAAATTGTCTTGACATACACCCTAGATAAATTAAGAATATGACTTTCAAAATTTTTGCGAAGATCTCCTTGCCAAGATAATAATATACAATTATAAAAAATACATAGAAATATCAAGATTCAAAGGGTTAATATCTAGAATGTAAATTATGGACGTTGGAATTTTTTAAAAATATTATCTGAATATTATATATAGATATTTAAAGTAAAGCTTATAAATTTATCACTCCCACATTTTGTTCACATGTATATCGTTAAGAATATTAATAATGACAAGAAAGACGACACGACGACTTCTTCGCACAATTCTTTACATGTAAGATGCCCATTCGAAGATCCATAGAAGAACCATTCCGATATTATTAACATTTTTGATACTATGTGTGTAAATAAAAATATATAAATGATAATTTTATATTTTTTAAAAAAATTAATTAACACCTCTGGTTAGAGAGTAAAGATTATTTCCCGGTCACTGTCAATATATCATCCAACGTGTGCCTCCTACTTTGTTGATAGACTTATATTTCCTAATCCTTCGAGTGGCATCCCATCAAAGATATTTGAAAAATCACCAATATATATATATATATATATATATATATATATATATCTCTCTCTCTCTCTCTCTCTCTCTCTCTCTCTCTCTCTCTCTCTCTCTCTCTCCTTCGTCGGGGCATGCGGTGAACATCGGATCTCCACTATGTGGGTCCCCTTTGTGCTGTGACCTCGACGGAAGGATCTCCATTCTCCACTGGGCTCTAGCATCGTACTTATCCACTGTATTCAATCTTTTTATCTTTGTTTTGTTTGTCATACGTAATTCCTATGACAAGGGCAGTAAGGATAAAGTTAGAGACGTAAATATCTTTATTAGATATAGAGAGCAATTTAGTTTAACATCAGTCCACTTTCTCTCTCTACTTCCCTATCTACTTTCTTTCTCTAGTTCACGACAGATCAAATGTATATATAGAGAGAGATCGTAGAGAGATAAAGATAGGGGGTAGTGAGCAAAGTTTATCGGCCCGATCGTATCGACCGTACCGATTTTTTACCGATACGATACAATACGGTATCATATCGCTGCGTATCGTAAAGTGTCAAGATTAAAATTATATTTAATAAATATATACTATTATAAAATATAATAAAATATTATGTGCGATTTAGTGGTTAGTAGGTGTAGCGGCAGGAATCTAGTTCCTATGTCACGTATCGCATATTTCTATTTATTTGTTGTGAAAGATCGTCCGACACCCGTGGAAGCCTGCAAACACCAGAAGGTAGAGCGTCAGAAGGAGTCCTAGGCGTTACTCCCAGGGGACAACCCTCCGATGCTTAAGTAAACAAGGGATTAATTAATTAACAAAGAAGAGTTAGAGATAGGGAGAGTGATGGAGGTCGCCGTAGGAGGCATGAGAGAGCTGTAGGGCTTCTGTGCGAGTGCTCGCCAGACCAGTGATCACTCGACGAGTGCTCGCCGGATGATATGATCGCTCAGAAGGAGTCCTCTCTTAGGTAGTAGATAGTCGTGGCCCCTCTTTGCAGTAGCCAGACGGGTAGCTATATTCTCTGTGTGTAGCTCTTAGCAGGAAATCCACCGTGGGTTGTCCTTAGTCGAGGTCCCTTTTATAGGGGGTTATCTTGGTGGAGGTGGCCGATCTCTTAAGAGGGAGGGGAGTAAGTCGTGGGATAACGCACCCCGCGATCGCGGCGAGAGTTTCCTGTTGAGGGGCGATTATCTCGGAGTCGGTCGATTTCTGGGCGAGTCTCACGGCGCCCGTGGGACGTGCTCGCCCTTGGCGGAGTCGAGGCCAGAGTCGTGGGGGATAACGGTCGGTCGCCGGAGACTTATCCGGCGGTCATTCCGCCTGGACTAAGGCCCTTCTTGTTGTCGAATCCTAGGACTATCGTCTTAGGCCACGTGTAATGGGCCACGTCAGTCGAGGCCTACTTGATGCGACGCCAGTCGAGTTGGGTTTGCGACAGATGGGCTCTACATGGGTCGAGTCAATTTTACCCTCCCCAGTAGGTATGTTAGTTGTGTGTGACGTAAATGGTTTAAATCTCACAAATTTATCTAAAGAATAATGAAAAAAAAGAAAATAATATCACTAATATGTTTTGAACTTAAGTCCTAATCTTCTAAAAGAATAATCTTAACTAAACTATTTATAAAATCATATTTTATATAAAATAATATATAATATTTAAAAAAATATAAGTTACGTATCGATTATGTAGTACAGACCGGTCGTACTAATACGTGACTGATATCAGTCTGTGACTGGTTGATCTGATACGTCTCGTATCGGATTGATTCAACAAATCTTGGTAGAGAGAGAGAGAGCACATTGAGAGAGAGTAGTTTTGCCATTTCCAAATGTCTTTAACGGAATATAAAAAATAAAATCTCAACTCTCACAGTCTCACGTCAAAAGAGAGGGTGCAGGTTGAATGATATCTGATAGGGGTCAAAAAATAATTTCCCTCCTCTGATGGGGGTGATGATTAATTTTCCCTACCAACGGCTAACCTGCAATGTATTTTTTTTCCGCCTCCCCCACTCCGCCCGCGGAACCCACCAACGAGACGATATGCTCACCCATCGCGCTCACCTCATCGCGGCGCCACCCACCAACTCGCCGGCTCCCCCATGTCGGTGAAAAGAAGGCAAAAAAAAATGGAAGAATTCCGTATCAGGTGATGTGCAGATATGCACGGTCACCAACGTGCTCCGGTGCTCGTCTCCGAAGCGAGACAAAAAAAAATTGTAATTAAAAAAGCGCGGGCCCACAAAGTGTACAGATCTTCCCCAACAGCGGCAACCTGTGGCGCCTCCCGGGAAGGCCTCAACTGGGCGCAAAACGCCCACCGCCCGGTACGATCCTCCGCCCCCCGCCCACGTGTCACCCAATCGCCACCTCCTCGTACCTCGCCGGCCCGCCCCTGCTGGCGTCCCCGGTTGGCTTCGCGGTGAGAGTACGCGGGTGCGGTAACTTTTGTCTGCTTGCCAATTATTTACTGCATTATATGATTTATCCCATCCGGCCACCCCCAGTTTGGATCGCCACTAGACTTCTCTAAAAAAAACGAAGGCCACAACAAAACCCACCAGATTCCCCCCTTTCTGATGGAATCGCATCCACTTCTCCCCGTTGCTGCTGCTGCCCCCACTGGCCCCCGCCCCCCCTCGCGCGACCCACCCCCATGCCGGACGCCGAGGAGGAGAAGCCCGACGACGAGCCGCCGCGGGCCCCGCCGCCATCGCAGATCGGCCGGGAGCTCATGGATCTGGACCTCGACCTCGACGCCGCCTGGCCGTTCGACCCCGCCGCCTTCCTCTCCAGGTCCCCCCCGCCTGGCTTCTTCCTCTCCGCCTCCTCCTCCCCGTCCGCGCCGCAGATGATGAGCCAGCTCTCGCAGTTTTCCTCCCCCGCCGTCGCCGCTCTGCCTGTTCGACGGGAGGGCCGCCGAGCTGCCGGACATGCTGTCTGAGTTCTCCAAGTTCGCCCCCGGTGCGTGCTGGATCATTTTCTTGTGATTTGGTAATCTGACTTCTTTGTCGACGGGGGCAATGGTCGTTTCTGGTAGCTGCTAGGTTACTGTTTACCGGCTTTTTTGTTGGTTTAGTCAATATCTTTGATTGCTGCGAAGCTTCCGATTTCCGTTTCTGAGTTGGCCATGGCTCCTCGTAGCTGGAGTGCTGAAGTGTCGTCATACTGAGAAGTTGACCACTCATGAGGAGCTAGTTGTTGGTGATGGTGTAATTTTGTTGGCCTGATCTGTTCGTTCGTTGGTGAATCGTGCATATGTCCATCCTCTTTTTGCGTGTTTCTCCTCTACTTTCTCTTGTTCGTGGTTGGGATTCGTAGTTATCGGAGTGGGCTAAATTCTCCAGCGACCGTTATTTTGGTTTTCCTTTTAGCTCTGATAAGATACTTCAGCAAAACTCAGTGCTTCCAGTGGGATGAATTCTTTCTTCCATTGCTTCTTTCGTTGACCTCCGATCTCAAATGCTTTTTTACAACCCCTGTAGATCCAGGTACTTCTGGCGCAGCAGATGATGTTCTTCTGAGCGATGGTAGAAAAGCTAGGCCTCTTCTCACGGCTGCAGCGGAGGATACACCTGTTGTTTCCTGCGTTATCAAAGAGAAGATGACACAGGCACTTCGACAGTTCAAGGAATCGACAGACCAACATGTACTGGTCCAAGTGTGGGCACCCGTGAAGAATGGGGATAGATATGTGCTTACAACTTCGGGGCAGCCTTTCGTCCTAGATCCACATAGTACTTCGCTCTTCCAGTACAGGACGGTGTCTCTGATGTACCTGTTTTCAGCTGATGGGAATTGTGATGGAGATTTGGGTCTTCCTGGTCGAGTATTCTGTAAGAAATTGCCAGAATGGACACCTGATGTGCAGTATTATAGCAGCAAGGAGTATCCACGTCTTACTCATGCACTCAATTATAATGTTCGGGGAACCTTGGCATTGCCAGTTTTTGAACCTTCTTGTCAAGCATGTGTTGGTGTTGTCGAGCTCATAATGACATCACCAAAGATTAATTATGCCCATGAGGTTGACAAAGTATGCAAGGCACTCGAGGTAGGAAGCCTTTTGCCTAGATACTCATCTTGAATCTTGTATTGGCTCCTTTTTATTAAACAAGAAATTTGATCGCTTGCTGATTTTGCTATATTCTCATTCGTGATGAAAATCAAGGTAACAGTTTTAGTACTTGTCTTTTTAATTATTGTTGTTGAATAGGATCTGTACCATATTAAAAGCATGTGAAATCTATAAAGTATCAGACTAGCAGATCACTAAGAAATGCAAATTTTCATGTTTAAGTAGCATTTTCTGATGCTAGAGTTACAGTGCTTTATTGTTGCACATGCAATAAATTAGGCCCATCAAAAGCATGACGGTGATTACAAGCTCGACTTTTAAGACTTCCTAAGATCTATTTTTCCATTTTTTGTCAAATCCAATTGAAACACAAATTTAGTTTACGAATGAGGTACCTTTTGCAACCAATAATTATAGACAGGATAACCCTTTGAAAGGACCCCTTTCTTTAAGAAATAACCATGATGGCTGTAGTTAAGCTGACTGAATTGGTATACTCTACTAGACCTGCAAATGAAGAACTTAGTTTCTCTGTTATAAGCAGGGCCTTTCTTATCAGCCAAACAGCTCATGTAGCATTGTGGCAGTCCCACTGGGGAGTTGGATGCAATGTTGATGGTTGGCTGAAAAAAAATGCTCAAATTCCTAGGTCTATACATCCAGTGTAGGTTGATCCCAGATATTTTTTAGAAGGTTGATCCCAGGTATTGACAAGGTTTATGGGGAAATAATATAATTATAATTGGTACAACCAATATTTGTTCCGTTCAGTACTCACTCAACCAAGATTTGCCATCCCACCTCTCAGCAGGATCTTGGCAGATCAAGAGATCATGGAGACATTGGGAGAGTTTCTAAAGTAACTTGCCATCTTGGATAGAACACAATGTCTTGAGCACTAGAGAGAAATATCTCGAGAGATGGTAAACTATGTAGCTTAGGAAGTAAAATGAACCATAAGAAATGATCAACCATTTGCTTGATTGATCTGGTAGACTTTAGAGGAGAGCGTGCTCACTGGATACAAGGACATCATAGAGAACACATGTGAAAGAACAAGGATAAGCATGAGGACAAGTGTAATGAAAGAAGTTCTTAGCATGGGAGAGATGGAGTTATTGGGCTACACCAAACATCTACCTTGAGTTCAGAATAGGTGAACTTTGGTGATGGATACTATAGTCGACATGCAAGGGAATTTAACCTTGATGCATATTATTTGCCTGTGGATTCAATATTTGATGAATCAAAAAGTGGCTTAAGAAGTTGGTGGCAAGAAATAAAAAATTGGATTCAGATGAGATCAGCTCTGACTGGCTGATCCTGATCCTTTTTAGGGGGCCAACATGATCCTGAAACTACTTTTTGGATGAGATGACCGGAATTGCCCAGATGATCTGCCCATTGAATTGCTTTCTTTTTTTATTTTGACTGATATCGCCAATTTTATTACAAAGAGAGGTAGTACAACCAGAGGGTGCAGAGGAGAGGTTCCTCCACATCCCAAATTAACAAAACATTAATGATTATCCCACAATTACAGAGATTTGACTGCACTCTTCCACGAGTCAACAGTGACATGAAGAAGAAATCTAGACCAGAAACGAAGTAAAGGAAGTGCCTATATTTCAAAATTGGCCTGATTCTGCTGTCAACAGCTTGTTTGATTGGAATACATTTACTCTGATTCAACTAAGCAAAGGAATATACTACAGTTTGCATGACTGGAGAACCTCATATTCTTCCACTGTGACATGAGACGGATGCTGAAGAATCTCCACATCATGCAGAATGCACGAAGAGAGGAAAGAGAGAGAGTACATGACATGTAACAATTTGGAGAGGGGAAGCGGAGAAGAACCCATTGACCTGGATGCCACATTTGAGGAACAAGTCCCACTCAATGCATGGGTGGTTACAAGAATTGATTGCAGAAGATTGGCCAATTCGACTTGGAAGCGCTGGGTGGCACAGGCCAAGTTCTATGGAATCCAGCTGGAATCGGGCCGGATTGAGCAGAGTCGCCCTGATCAGCTGATCCACAGCCAATTTAGTCCGATCCAGGCCAGTTCGCTTTGTTTTTGTTTTTGTTAAAAAAAAGGACAGAATTGGCCCAAGGTTGATCCACGATGCAAGGCCGGGTCAAAGGTATATTAGGCTTCACACACTCCTTCCGACACTGCTCTTAATTACTAGAGTTTTAATCATCTTTACAGCTCTTTATGACGCACGTGTATGATACGTAGTATTTTTAATCATCTTTTCATCTAAGGGCCCCTTTGGTTGGGATTGTTCAGGTGGATTTTTTTGAAAAAACCCTGCATAGGACAAATGTCAGTGTCAGAGATTTTGGACCTCGAAATCCACCCCGAAGTTCCATGAGAGGAGCTTTTGTAGATTACTTAACACCTCTCCTTTTGTGTCTTTCTCTCTCCGTTTTAAAAAATCCACTCAACACAAAAGCCGAGACTACTTTGGGTCATTTGGTTGGGATGAGATTATGCAGGGGATTCCAATCATTGGAATTCCCTAATAATTCCAACCTAAATGGGCCCTAACTACATGTCTAGAAATTTCTATTTTTTTTATTTTTGTTGAATTTTTGTTAATTTTTAATCAGACTGATCCAGGATCCGTTCATGTGAAGTGGCCAATCTGGCTGATCCAATTGGGAACAGCCATACCCGATCTAGGGAGCTGATCTGAGTCCGCAATCCTTGGTTGCAAGGGCATTTGTTCCACCAAAATTCAACCCAAGTGATCAGCAGTGGTTTGAAGGAGAGTTGGATGATGTTCCACTACCTTTAAAATTTCAACTCCTAGCTCACAAGTGCCAGAGGACAATGAAGGTGACATCCCATAAAAGGAAGGCTGCCTTGAAGAAGACATCAATGGATCATCTATATATTGCAGATTTGAACACTGTGGAAGAAGATGAAGAGATACAGAAACCCATTGACAATGTTGTCTATCTAACCTCACATTGTTCCAAATCCACTTCCTTTGAACTTCCATTTCTTTTACCAAGATCAACATCCCACACATGTAATGCAAGACGAGGACCAAGGCAGCACATAGGCAAAGGAATCTACTCCAAGCACTTGTAGGATGAAAGGCAAGGAGCTAGTTCAACAAGATGCTAAATCACATGAAAACAACCCAAGCTACGTTCCAAGCTCCATTCATTATCAGTGTGACTGGTTCCAGAGGAGGAAGAGTATGCAAGAAGAGCAACTAAAAGGGAAAGGGTGATGGCAGAGTAATCATTCCAACCCAAGTGTTTAGATGTCATCTAAAGCTCATTTTGAAGGATATGCCTATCCAAGTGGATACTGTACCTCTCCACAATATTCAAATGTATGAAGCTACTTAAGGGGATATTCTGATTAGACTTATACCTGGGTACATCATCCTAACAACCCATATGAGGGTCTTACCAATTGCCAGTGATCCCTAGTTGTACACCTGTTATAATCATTTATGTTAACATGCTTATGGAATGTCAGCAATTGTATGCATATTATATGTGATGAATTGTACAGTGTGTATATAGTGAATATAATGTAAGAACGCAATAAAGGTAAATCTTCAACCCCTTTACATCTATGCTTTTCATGCTCATTTGTGTAGTTTTACTTTTAGGATGTATTTTCTATTTTTAAGATTTTCTCATTTTTCCCATCCCAGGATTAGGGTCAGCATCTATGATTGGACCGGGATGGTCTATCCAATTGGTTTTCAGGATTCAAGCTTGAGGCTGATCCTGACCCTTTCTTTCTCCAATAGCATACACAGTATGGAAAAGAGTATGTGGCAGACGGATTGTGGAATTTAAATGGAACTCAAAGTTCTAGTTTCTTAGCTCTTTTCTGACAAAATAATCGGAATTAAATGTTCATAAAATTGTGAAGTACATTATTTGATGAGCTTTTGTGAAATTAAAATATAATAAATAAAATTTGTAGCTATATATATAAATCTTATAGCATGCAATCAGAAACATTTGGAAGGGTATGCACTGGAGGATGGAAATGCCATAAAATTGTATGTTCATAATATGTGGAATACAAATGGAAATGGCATATAAAGCTTATAATATTTGGAAAGGTGTACAAAAGATAATCGGAGTTGGATGTTCATAAAATTGTGAAGTACAATATTTGATGAACTTTTGTGAAATAAAAACATAACAAATAAAACTTATAGCTATATATATAGATAAGCTTATTTATAGTTATATATATATATATATATATATATATATCTTATAACATGCAATCAGAAACATTTGGAAGGGTATGCAATGGAGGATGGAAATGGCAGTTAGAAAAGAAATTTTTGGCAGGAAGAATTAGAGGATGTAATTACAGTTAATAATTGGAAGTCCGAAGATTAGTGCCATTCACATTGATCTAAAGTTTCAAAAGTGAGTCTTATCCTTTTCTACGTAGTCTTAAGGCATGAGGCGACCGGGGCGACCAGGGGGTCGCCTCACGTCTCAAACGCCTAGGCCATCGCCTAGGCGTTTGAGACGAGATTTTATTAAATAAATAAATATAATTAAAAAACTAAATTATATGTGTAAATATAACTAATCTTAAGTAGATACCAAATCAAAAAAATATCGTTAATTTTATTGTCAATGGTCGTTAATTTTATTGAGGGTTCGGCCCCTGTGTGAGAGAGTGAGAGAGAATAAGACAGTGGGAGAGAGAGTGACACAGTGTGTGCATGCAAGAGAGAGAGAGGGAGACAGAGAGGTGCATGCAAGAGAGAGAGAGAGGGGTGAGGAGGGTTACTACACATGCGAGAGAGAGAGAGAGAGAGAGAGAGAGAGAGAGGGACACTTGTCGAAGGCCGACCCTCGTGTTGTCACTCGCCGCTGCTTAGCGCTACCACTCACCGTTGCTCGCCAGAGGCCGATTGTCGTCGTCCGCTTAGCGTTGGCCGCTCGCCTGGACGCTAGGGTTTCGAAGGAAGAAGGGAGGGAGAGGGATGATCGAGGAGGGGGGATCAAAAGGGAGAACATGGGTTTTAAACCCCGGATCCGAAAGGCAAAGGCGAAGCGGGTCTTAGAGACCAGATACTTGCATCCGCTCGCAATAGTTCTGGGCCAAGACGGCGAAAATGGCAAAATGGGGTTGGGGCAAATGGGTCGAGGTGGGGAAGGTGGCCCAGGAGTGTTGAGGCGGCCGAGGCAGCTCGAGAGTGTCGAGGTGGCTGAGGCGGGAGAGGCAATCGTGAGGCACTTGCCGGCGAGGCGAGCAACTAACGCCTTGCCTCCATGGATGGCAGTTTCGGCCAAAACTGATACGTTTCGGCCGAAACGTATCGATTTTGGACCGGAACGATCCGAAATTGGACCTGCTCACTGTAGCAGGTCTGAAACAAAAAAATAATATTTTAAGTGTTTCGGGCGAAACCCAACGTGAACTCCCCTCTTAAGGGGAGGTGGAGGAGGGGTAGGGGGGAGTTTGGGACTGTCGGGAGGAAATTTTGCCGCCACCGTCGCTGTCGCCGTTTCTTGATGTTTACAGTGCGTAGCTGTCGTCGCCGCCGTCGTTCACATCATTGGGTTGAAGATTCCTCAAAGATCTTGTAAGTTTTTATTTTTTTTCTTTCTTTGATAGTTTTTTTGTTGTAGGTAAGATTGTATACAATATATTAGTTTTATACGTTAATTATGGTAAATATTCAAATTAGGGCCTAATTAGCGATTTAAATTTGGGATTTTTATCTAATTAGGTAAGTTTAGCGTCAATTAAAGTTTAATTAAGCTTCATTGAATACTTTAGGACGGGAGCATGTTGTTAATTGTATTACACGCCTGGTAATTAGGATGAATCCCTAAATTAGGGCCTAATTAACAGTTTACATTTGGAGCTTTTGTCTAATTAGATAAATTTAGCGTCAATTGAAGCTCAATTTAGCTTCATTGAATGTTTTAGGGCGGGAACATACTGCTAATTATATTACACGCCGAGTAATTAGGGCAAATCCCCAAATTAAGGCTTAATTAGGGATTTGAATTTGAGGGTTTTGTCTAATTAGGTAAATTTAGCGTCAATTAAAGCTCAATTAAGTTTCATTGAATGCTTTAGGGGCGGGAACATATTGCTAATTGTATTACATGTCGGGTAATTAGGGTCAATCTCCAAATTAAGGCCTAATTAGCGATTTAAATTTGGGGATTTTATCTAATTAGGTAAGTTTAACTTCAATTGAAGCTCAATTAAGTTTCATTGAATATTTTAGGGTGGGAGCATGTTGCTAATTGCATTTAATGAAGGGTAATTAAGCAAAGTCCGTTAAAGGTGGAGTGCGCTATAGTCTTGCCTCTCAAGTGTGGTCGTCGCGCAATCCGTTGAAGGTGAAGTTTCTCACTTGGAGGATTTCTCATGGGAGACTTTCTATGTGTAGACTCGAGGATGAGACCTTGGACCACCTATTTATGAGTTGCATCTTTACGCAAGAGGTATAGAAGGGGCTGGCTAGGAGAGCCCGTTGTGTCCTTGGCTGCCAACGAGAGGTGCACCATCTTATGGCAACGTGGGGGAGGAGATGGCACATTGAGGGAGATGGTACTGCATGGTGGTTGATCTTGCATGCCACCCTGTGGTCGTTGAGGGGTGAATGTAACAATAGGATCTTTAGGAGGGAGGCTAGAGTGGAGCCTTCTCTTGTTTCTTTTATTTGTGACAGAGTGAGGGAATAGGCAGAGTTCTTTGTCATGCGAACTCCCGTAACTTCCCTCTTTTTGTTTTGTTAGGGGATTAGCGTGTACCACACCTTCTTGGTGTGTCTTTTGTACATGAGTTTTTGGGAAGAGCTTTGCCTATACTTGTATAATCCCACCTTTTCAATTTAATACAATAGTGGTACTACTCACTTTCCAAAAAAAAATGTATGCATGATCTGAATGGTTTCCAATGGAAGTAGATCCGATGACTAGGGTGACAACAGATTGGATGTTGGTCGGATTGAACAGGATCCAAGTTCGAACTTTTTTTCTTGAAGATCAAGGGTAAATCCACCCAACCAGGACCCAGCCCAAATCACTGGTAACCCGAGCTGCAGGCAGGCCAAATGTCTCTCATACCCAATCCCTCGCCCTGCAAAGTCGGTGACATCGGAACTCACATCAACCCCGGGTTGGTGCCTGCTCTGCATTTATGTCCACTGGTGGGATTTGATATCGTGACCTTGCAGTTACCCACGAAGTACCTATTCAACACAAGCACCCTTGAGGGACTGATCCAAGTTCAAATTCAATAATCTGTTTGGACAAAACACAATGCAGATTAAGGCCAAGGTACTTTACAAATTTCAGATTCGGATACCAGACCTGTTAGGATGACTGCTGATAATCCTTCTAGAGACACCTAGATAGTGTGAACATTTGTGCTGCAAGTTGTTTCATGCGGCATCTCCCCTATGGCCATCAAGCGGTTAAAAAACATAAAAACATGGGTAAGCAAACACAAATAAAAACATGGGCAAGGCCTGTGTATAGTTCCCCGTCCGTGGGACAATATTGATAATTTATGGAAGCTTCTGAAAGATTGTCCCTACAACAAATCAAATGAACACTATTGCACATGGAAAAATTGCAGACAAACAACCAGATATGAATGACCAGAGGAAAATAAGCATATGAACAAAATGGTGGACAAGAAACACTCTCCACTGCATTACATTCAAATATGCTCCTAAAAAGCACCTAATACTACAGTGCTTGTTGAGGAAATTTGAATATAAAATTTCAGCATAAATAGGCCTGCTTGATGAAGAAACAGTCGGCAGCCAATTGAATATGATAGAGAGAAAGCAGGGGATGGGAAAAAAGATGTAAAAAGGGGGGCAAAGGTATAATTGGAGAAGAGGAGAGGGAAGTTTATTAGGTAAATCGAGTAGGCCTCCCCGTCCCACCCTCTTGTTCCCGTGTACCACACCTTCTTGGTGTGCCTTTTGTACATGAGTTTTTGGGAAGAGCTTTGCCTATACTTGTATAATCCCACCTTTTCAATTTAATACAATAGTGGTACTACTCACTTTCCAAAAAAAATTGTTTGCATGATCTGAATGGTCTCCAATGGAAGTAGATCCGATGACTAGGGTGACAACAGATTGGATGTTGGTCGGATTGAACAGGATCCAAGTTCGAACTTTTTTTCTTGAAGATCAAGGGTAAATCCACCCAACCAGGACCCAGCCCAAATCACTGGTAACCCGAGCTGCAGGCAGGCCAAATGTCTCTCGTACCCAACCCCTCGCCCGGCAAAGTCAGTGACATCGGAACTCACATCAACCCCGGGTTGGTGCCTGCTCTGCATTTATGTCCACTGGTGGGATTTGATATCGTGACCTTGCAGTTGCCCACGAAGTACCTATTCAACACTCGCACCCTTGAGGGACTGATCCAAGTTCAAATTCAATAATCTGTTTGGACAAAACACAATGCAGATTAATGCCAAGGTACTTTACAAATTTCAGATTCGGATACCAGACCTGTTAGGATGACTGCTGATAATCCTTCTAGAGACACCTAGATAGTGTGAACATTTTTGCTGCAAGTTGTTTCATGCGGCATCTCCCCTATGGCCAACAAGCGGTTAAAAAACATAAAAACATGGGTAAGCAAGCACAAATAAAAGAGAGTGGGAATAGGCGGAGTTCTTTGTCATGCAAACTCCCGCAACTTCCCTCTTTTTGTTTTGTTGGGGGGTTAGCGTGTACCACACCTTTTTGGTGTGCCTTTTGTACATGAGTTTTTGGGAAGAGCTTTGCCTATACTTGTATAATCCCACCTTTTCAATTTAATACAATAGTGGTACTACTCACTTTCCAAAAAAAATTGTATGCATGGTCTGAATGGTCTCCAATGGAAGTAGATCCGATGACTAGGGTGACAACAGATTGGATGTTGGTCGGATTGAACAGGATCCAAGTTCGAACTTTTTTTCTTGAAGATCAAGGGTAAATCCACCCAACCAGGACCCAGCCCAAATCACTGGTAACCCGAGCTGCAGGCAGGCCAAATGTCTCTCATACCCAACCCCTCGCCCGGCAAAGTCAGTGACATCGGAACTCACATCAACCCCGGGTTGGTGCCTGCTCTGCATTTATGTCCACTGGTGGGATTTGATATCGTGACCTTGCAGTTGCCCACGAAGTACCTATTCAACACTCGCACCCTTGAGGGACTGATCCAAGTTCAAATTCAATAATCTGTTTGGACAAAGCACAATGCAGATTAAGGCCAAGGTACTTCACAAATTTCAGATTAGGATACCAGACCTGTTAGGATGACTGCTGATAATCCTTCTAGAGACACCTAGATAGTGTGAACATTTTTGCTGCAAGTTGTTCCATGCGGCATCTCCCCTATGGCCAACAAGCGGTTAAAAAACATAAAAACATGGGTAAGCAAACACAAATAAAAACATGGGCAAGGCCTGTGTGTATAGTTCCCCATCCGTGGGACAATATTGATAATTTATGGAAGCTTCTGAAAGATTGTCCCTACAACAAATCAAATGAACACTATTGCACATGGAAAAATTGCAGACAAACAACCAGATATGAATGACCAGAGGAAAATAAGCATATGAACAAAATGGTGGACAAGAAACACTCTCCACTGCATTACATTCAAATATGCTCCTAAAAAGTACCTAATACTACAGTGCTTGTTGAGGAAATTTGAATATAAAATTTCAGCATAAACAGGCCTGCTTGATGAAGAAACAGTCGGCAGCCAATTGAATATGATAGAGAGAAAGCAGGGGATGGGAAAAAAGATGTAAAAAGGGGGGCAAGGGAATAATTGGAGAAGAGGAGAGGGAAGTTTATTAGGTAAATCGAGTAGGCCTCCCCGTACCACCCTCTTGTTCCCGTGCCTATTTAACTCCCCATACTTGGGCACAGTGTTTGTGGTCGAGAAATGTCGAGTGCAGAGGAAGGAACACCTGTGCATGGAGGTCCAACCGAGAGTGCTGTTAAGACTGGTCATGCGCCATCAAGCAGTGACCCAGGTTCTCTTTCAAGCACCATAATCAATGTCTGAAGAGGAAGGAACAGATGCGCACAGCAGTCCATCTTTGAGTGCTGCCAAGCATGGAGGGAGAGGCAGTTCAGTTGTCAGGAAGGTGCAGCGGTGCTTGCGATGGGAAACTGGGAACCCTAAACGAGAGGTTCCTATGAACTCAAAAGGTCACTCAGTTGATTTGAAGTTGTGAATTTTGGGCTTGAATTTCAAATGTCCAGAATGGAAGCTGGGGGGGGGGGGGTTGGCACAGAAGTCCATCTTTGAGTGCTGCCAAGCATGGAGGGAGAGGCAGTTCAGTTGTAGGTGCCAAAGAGGAAGGTGCAGCTGTGCAGCTGTGCTTGTGTTGGGAAACTGGGAACCCTAAACGAGATGTTCCTACAACTCAAAAGGTCACTCAGTTGATTTGAACTTCTGAATTTTGGGCTTGAATTTCAAATGTCCAGAATGGAAGCTCGGGGGGGGTGGGGTGGGGGTTAAATTATTTCCAAATCTGGTTTATTATTTTGAATAAAATATCCTTCAAATCCTTTTTATTACTTCAAATTTGGGTCAGATTTTGGATCTAAGCATCCCATTTACACCCCTATCTATGACAGTCCAGTTAGCCCTTTGAAGCCCTTTGACAACATTGTTGTTGATGAATTTTTTAGTTGGCAAGTCAAATTGGTAATCACCTACTTCAAAACCATATGATTCAATCTCCTATTTTAGATCCCACTTTCAAAAAAATGTCACTTTAGATCCACTGTTAAATCTTCTCTAATATTATAAATTTAATTATAAAAAAATCATCCAAATACTTCTGCTTGAATTTCAATCTTCAGGATTAAATTGATAAATCACATTTATCTTTGCTCAGAACGATGCTATCCCACTCTTGACTGATCTTGTCATGTGAAGGACACTAACCTAACAATTTCATTTAACTAAGACATAGCAGTCCCACCTTAGTGCTGTTTCTACTCAGTGTAGATTAAATATTTCTACTCAGTCAGAGGTGATGAAATTGCTGCAAGCCTCTGAGGTTCTTTGCTTTGTTGCACTTGAATTATTGGTTATAAAACGTTTTATCTTTCTGCTGCTCTGAATGAGCAATTGTATCATCAAAACAGTCGGAACTGAAATCATGGAGTTAAAAACTTATGTTTTCTTCTGCTGCTTTGAACGAGAAGCAGTCAACACATAAACATAGGAAATGATCTCTCATTCTATTGCATAATCTTGGTACAATCAATTGCTTGATCTGAAGAGGTGCATTCTTGGAGACACAAGTTATGTGGAGACAGATGTCTCTAATAATTACTTGCGCTCATTCTAGGAGATGCAAGTTATATAGAAATGGATATCTCAATAATTCAATCACCTGAAATATCTCCGATCCCTTTGCAGGCTGTAAACTTGAAAAGCTCTGAAATCTTAGATCATCCAAGTGTGCAGGTATGTGCAACTTTTAGTAGAATTGTCATTCACATATTTGTTCTTCTGTCCAGAGGGTAATTCCTAGTTTGCTATTGTTTACAAAGCAGATATGTAATGAAGGTCGTCAAGCTGCTTTGGCTGAAATACTGGAAATACTGTCTGTTGTCTGTGAGACACATAAGTTGCCTCTAGCTCAAACCTGGGTTCCGTGTAGGCATGGCAGTGTTCTAGCTTATGGAGGAGGTTCAAAGAAGAGCTGTTCCAGCTTTGATGGGAGTTGCATGGGGCAAATCTGCATGTCTACAACTGATGCGGCATTCTATGTTGTAGATCCTCACATGTGGGGATTTAGGGATGCCTGTGCAGAGCATCACTTACAGAAAGGACAAGGGATTGCTGGAATGGCTTTTTCACTATGCAGGCCATGCTTCTCTAGTGATATTACGCAGTTTTGCAAAACTCAGTATCCACTCGTGCACTATGCCCGGATGTTTGGATTGGTGAGTTGTCTTGCTATATGCCTGCAGAGTTCTCACACGGGGAATGATGATTATGTTTTAGAGTTTTTCCTGCCAACTAACTGTAAAAGCGACAGAGAGCAGCAGGCTCTGTTAGAAGCAATTTCAACTACGATCAGGCAATGTCTTCATAGCTTAAATGTCGTCTTTAAGTCAGAAATGCAGGAGGAAATATTTCATGAAATTTTCCATGTAACTCCAAATGAAAATGGTGATTTCGAGCCCACAGATGTCCATAATCAAATTCCTGATACCCAGGATGCCGCATCACCAGAAACCAAGGGCCGTCAGGTTCTTACTTCTTCACAGCATGACAAAATATTAGTTCAAAACCTGTTTGGGCATGTGTTGGCAAAATCTGTTGACAAGAATGAACAGGCACTCACAGAGGAACCACAGGCCACTACTACATCCTGCACTAAGAATGCTAAGACACATGAAAGAAGGCGAGGCAAAGCTGAGAAGACGATTAGTTTAGAGGTTCTCCAACAGTATTTTGCTGGGAGTTTAAAGGATGCTGCAAAAAGCCTTGGTGGTAAGCTTGTTCTCAATTGGCATTCCATTTCTTTACATACACATTAGGCGTGTTGCACGTGTTCAATAGCATGCTTTATCCTCATGGTTTATTTCTAGTATGAAGGTGTATAATCCTTTTATTGGATCTTCAAAGTCTGTTATTTCCTTGTCTTTCTTATGCGCATTTGTGCTGTTCTAATCTTTTGTTTTTTTGTTTTTCACAAGAGCATAACCATGTGTTTCTCCAGCCACTTGGGTTTGGGTTCAGCTGTAGTGCTGTATAGATCAGAAGATATGAGCAAAAGCTTAGGATTTTGCCACACTTGATCTGGACCAAGAGTACTTGAAGGATACTAGGGGGAAAGGACACAGTATAAGCACTAGAAGGGCAGTTGACACGTGGAAAACCTAACTCTGAGGCAGAGGCCATTCCGTTAGATTGAAGATTGTTGACCCTATTTGTTATCTGCATTCTTTTCCTGTGTCTCCTCCTTATTATTGGTGTGTGAGAAAGAGAGAAATATAGACGGCAATAATAATAATAATAAATCCTTGTTTCCTTAACTCCTCCTCTCAGAGATTGAATCTGCAAGAATTGACTTGTCTGTGCATTGCAGTTTGTCCAACAACAATGAAAAGAATCTGCAGGCAGCATGGAATTTCCCGCTGGCCATCTCGGAAGATCAACAAGGTTAACCGTTCCCTTTCTAAGCTGAAGCGAGTGATCGAGTCTGTTCGAGGTGCTGAGGGAGCATTCAGTCTGACTTCTCTTACACCATGTCCCCTTCCAGTTGCTGACGGTTCCCATGGCTGGCCAAACAGCTTAGATGATTCCCAGCAAAACCATTTGTCCTCAAAAAATGTGGACCTCTTCGAGGAAAGAGGGAATGACCTGTCGGCACACAAATCGCCAGGTGATGAACCGAGCGGTGAGCCTTTGTCTCGGCATGTTTTTCCTGATCAAAGCAATCTGAAGCCAGAGCTCGGTAAGGATTCACATGGTTTGCGGGCAAGTTCTTCGGGAGAGGAGAGCACGGCGACACCAGCTTCTCAGGGATCATGTCAAGGAAGCCCCGCAAGTGGGAACAACCTAGAGATCCCATCTTCATCCCCGGTCACAGAGCACGCAGTAAATATCAACGGCTCCTTAGTCGTTACATTCAAACTTGCTGAAAGTGCGAATCCTTCCTCTGCTGATCACCAAAGATGTGATGTTAACGAGACTTCAATAGATCCAACACTGGGTGGAATGCTGGTCGAGGATGCCGGGAGCTCCAAGGATCTGAAGAACCTTTGTCATTCATCTGGGGAGGCTTGCTTGGATAAACAGGCCATTTTCTTTGGAAATGGATCGTCGAAGAACGAGCCCTTGCAAGACTTGAGAACTGTCACCATAAAGGCTAGCTACAAAGAAGACATTATTAGGTTTAGGATGCAGTGCAGTGCTGGGATTCTCGTGTTGAAAGAGGAAGTGGCAAAACGGTTGAGGTTGGATGTGGGAACATTTGATATCAAGTATCTGGATGACGACGGCGAGTGGGTACTGCTGGCTTGTGACGCCGACCTCGAGGAGTGCCTGGAAGTATCAAGGTTGTCAGGTGGACACGTGATTAGGCTGTCGGTGCACGACACTGTTGTCAATCTAGGGAGCTCTTGTGAGAGCTCAGGGGGATAAATAAAACCCCATGGTAACCCGACCATCCACGGGAGATTGCAGGTCTTCTTGCTCAGCCTCTAGTTAGCTAGCAGGTGAAGTTGTAGATTTTGTCTTTTTGTGAGCCTGCTGAATATGCTGTAACATTGTAAAGTCCCTTCCTTCTTCACCTAGGATCTCAGATGAATAGAAGTGTTCGTGAGTTCAGTTCTTCATCCTCTCTCATGTTTGCCTATCCTACGATTTATGTGATTTGCCATCTCATGCTGCAATCACCACCCGCCATCCTTTGGCTCGTTGTCTTTGGAATTCATCCTCGCGTAGGACTGCTTGTGTACACCCCCACCCACCCATGCCAGAAATGTTAGTGAAGGAACCTCATTAGTCCCAATCCCATGTGTAAATATGATCCTGCTTGGACACCAAAATCACTTCTGAGATTTCGGATATTTCCAGTGAGGCGCTCTTGCTCCCTCGCAGACTCTGACCACCTTGTTCAACCGTTGTCTTCTAAGTCGGTCGGTATCCATGTTGTATCACAAGCAGTGGTCTCAGAAGGTGATCAAGCTATTCCCTTTAATTAAAACCGGAACAATGATGACGTACATTGTACTACAGAAAGACATCGCATGGATATGCACTAATAACATGAGGATGACACTTGAAAAAAATGAAAGGATGCAGATGGCAGTTCAACCATATTGCTGAAGACAAAAAGCCTTGTTTGCAGGCTTCGTAGATACACAACGGGGCTTGGTTCAAATCATGCATCACTCTGACGATAGAAAGTACACCCAAGGTTCATTTCATTGGGGCATTTAACAGGACGTTTGCAACCGATTTACTCTTAAAATCACTAGACAGTACGAGGAGATTATAAGTGAGATGGGTTTTAACTGATATTTTAACAGATGAAGATGACGAAGGCGTCTGGCTGCATCGGCTTCGAGCTAACTCTTAATTTTATTGCAGAAAGGTTTGGTCATATCCAGGTCTATGATCCCTGAGCTCCTCTTTGATAGAGAGAGAGATAAATGGAGATATTTCTCGTGAGTTAATTTATTTAAGAATTTAGTCTCATTATTTTTGATAGAGAACGTGTTAAATGAGGGGATAAATTATTTCACCAATTTTGTTGGGTCATTTTAATCGGGATACATGAGGGTTATCTCTCGCATGGTTTTTCAAACCGTTCCGGGACGACCTGAATCGGTCGTCCTGGACTGTCCCAGACAGAGTACGGGACGGATGGATTGTGGGACGCTATCGAGACGATATATATAATATATTATATTTTATAATCAAATCTAATTGGTGGGTCATTTGGTTTAAGTCGTTTCATCTCAATCGAGGCGTACTGTGTTTGAATATCTGAAGACGCATCAAAATTTTAATTTTTTTTCACTTTTCTTTAAATTATTTAATACAAAAAAACGTTTCCTGTGTTCGAATCTCTGAAGACGTATCAAAAATTTAATTTTTTTTTACTTTTCTTTAAACTAGTTAATGCAAAAAAATGTTAAAATTCCGTTTGTTGTTAACAAGAATCGAACGCTCACCCCCTCATTCACGCATAAGATCACTTATCCAAGTGAGTTATAATGTTTTTCATAATATTATATATATATATATATTATATATATAGCTTACGAGAGAGAGCGGGACGGAGCGATACAATATCGTACCATACCGTCCCAGCAGAAAATTGGGACGGCCGATACGATCAGTCCGTCAAACCTTAATCTCTCGTCGTAATCAGATTAACTTTATTATCTTATAAAATTAAAAAATAAATAAAATATGATTTATCTTCAGGATAAATAGGAGATAGCCCTCTATCAAAGAGGGGCTAAAGAGATATGACGAGATTTCTCATTCAGGATTTAATTTCGTAGGTCCCTCTGAGAACGTAAATTTAAGGGGGGGGGGATCCATGGGACACTGTTAGGAGGATAAACTGTGGATAAAGACCTAATAACATAGACGCCCAAATAAATCAAAACTATTAATCTTAGTAAATTTTGATTTTCACACAAGTGCTACGTGAATGATGCGATGTGTGTAAAGATGATGGGTCATTCTTCTAGTTTTCTTATGGTCATCGGATAGTGGGGCAACCGGCATACTCGTTATCTATGGCCCTTGGAATTGGGAAAATTGGGTTAACTTAAACTCAGTTAATTTATTTTTAATTTTTAATTTTTTTATTTTTTTATTTTAAAATATATTCAAATTAAGGTGAAATAATTAATTCTATCTTCTGATTAGAATAAATTATTCCATAAAAACTTGACTTAAGAGTGAGAAAATTTACCCGTCTTATCAAATTATATTTTTATTCATTTTTCAAGTTAAAACTCTTTATTCCACCCTTATTCTATTTTAGGGCTCCTTTGACAATCTAATTATCGGGGAATACCGCGTACGATGAGAGAGAAGTGGGGGTGGGGCCCACATTCCTCCCTCACACAGACGCGGTACTCGACCCCAGGTGGCGCGTTCGACCCTCCGGAGTCGAATACGCTGTTCTTAATCGAAAAATAAAGAGGGCCTTAGGGCTCCTTTGACAATCGAATTGTCGGGGAATACCACGTACGATGAGAGAGAAGTGGGGGTGAGGCCCACATTCCTCCCTCACACAAACGCGGTATTCGATCCCGGGTGATGCGTTCAACCTTCCGAGGTCGAATACGCTGTTCTTAATCGAAAAATAAAGATGACCTTAAGATCTAGTTTGATATTAGAATAAGATTTGCCATCCCATGACTGAGAAAATGTGAGATCCACTTCTCATCTCACACACATAATAATTTAACCGATCTCAGCGAGATATTCGACTATCTGAGATCGAATATCTTAACCCCGTCAGATTTTCAAAGCGGATCTTATCGAAGGGTCCCCGTTAGTTTTGAATTGTTTCTCGACAAACTCTCACAGTCAAATTATAACTGTTAAAACAACGAGCCTCTCATAAGTGAAACGCAGAAGATCTGCTTTCACGGTTTTCTAGGTACACAGTGTCTGCCATATAAAAGCCTCCAAACCTCCCCCTCCCCCTTCTCCTTCCACTGGTGGTTGAGGCCATAAAATTGGCAGAGTAATATTTGTCTTCCCATTGCTATCGGTACCAACTGATCTGATGGGAACACCTGGATATACGGAAGCATTACACGTCAAAATGCTGAGTTGCAATGTGAGAGCTAATTGTGGGGAACTGGCTACCGTTGGTGTTCACTCGGTAGGAGTAGACGAAAACTTCGACAACCAAGGACACAAGAAGTAGCACCTAAATCGTGCCTCTCCAATTCCATTACTCCGTGCGAGCGGTTTTTTTTTTTTCAGGTCACGACGTGCTAGCGGGGTTAGACGATGGGAATTTCCTGTGAATCTTTTAAAACCCGTTTTAATTTTCGAGTGTCGATACCATATTCGACCACTCTGGAGTCAAACACGGTACTCAGACTCGATTAACAATATATATATATACAAGAAAAATATGACCCCCTTTAATTCTCTCTCATCGTATTCGACAATCTCTCGACAATTCGATTAACAAAACGGATCTAAGATCTTTCATATTGTCAGATTGATTTTCCAAATTCGACATTTTCCTCCCCTTTATTATTATTATTATCATTATTATTATTATTATTATTTGCAATGAAGGTGACAAAATTTACAATGTCCCACAACTGCGATACATAAGTGAAGAATAGAACTCCTGCTGAACAGGAGAAATGAACTATGCATAATTACTGCCAGCACGACTCAACCTTTACACAAATGAGTACCTCCACTCACAACACACCATTCACAAATCGAGGCCACCTTTTTAAAGAAAAAAATACAAAAACAGGCAATGAAAGAAACAGAGAAAACATCTGAAACACGATCAAGAAAGCAGCGGAATTTACACGTCATTTATGTTACAGTGGGGGGCAAGGGGACATTTCGTTCAACTCCTGAAGCCCCAGCCTGACCATCTCCTCGTACCTTCCTTCTTCGTCCTCTGGGACTTCGTGCCGATAAGGTTGTCCAGGGACTTCGCTCTTCTGCTCCTCGCCCTGCCCGCTTCTCTCAGTAGCTCAGTCAGCCGTTTCTTCTCATCATCAGCATCAGGATTTGCTGTTCCGAGTTTCTCTTCCCTTGCCTTGAGTACATATTCCAAGATATCAATTGCGTCGTCAATCCTGTTCCATGAAAACCAGCATAAAATTTAAAAAAAAAAGAGGATACGCTCAGAAAAGCTGCTTGATATACATGGTGGTGCAAAATGCCACAAACACTTCTCAACGATAAGACAAATGAATGGATTTTGCATGGCAATACTTTGTCTGAAAATTGGCTACATGTCTGACTGATTCCTTCATACACCTTGCCGTGAAGAAGAACAAGACTAGAAGATCTTGTAGCATGATAACATGCTACAAGATATGTTTATTTGAGATCATCTGTACACAATCCGCACTCGGCTCTCCTTCCATAGTCTGAGGATCCACCAAAACAAGCAAGTTCACACGTTAAACTCAACCATGTATAGCCAGTCATTATCTTCATCAAATATGTCATCCAAAAGCTCAAGAACACGCTTAAGTCATAGATGTGTCTCAGTTTGGATTGAGGTTTAACATCCCGACTTCCCCAAGTGGAGCAGAAAAATCTGTGGGTAAAATTGAAAATGGTTTAAGTCACTTATTAGAAGATGAAGATTGAGCTAGCCAAGGCCCAATTTGTCAACCAAGAGGGTTCACCATCATCTCAAGGTTCCTATAGAAAATTGTGTGCTCTTCGTTGCATGGTGGGCCAAATTCAGTCCGCAGGTTAGTTCAAAGTCTTCAAGCTGTGTAAACCCAATTCCATAAGATGGCCTTCTCTAAAAATAGCATGATGTGCCTTCAAAGTGAAGCAGGCATTAAAAGCTCACCATATTGATGATATCACCTTGACTGGAGAAATTGCAAGTCCAGATATTGGTTGATATCCATACAGCAGGGTCTTCCCCTTTGCTGAACTAATTATAAAGTATGAACCAAAGAACTTGTGTAGTCTAAGATTTGATTGATGAAACATGCAATAAATCCTGCCCCCCCACCAAAAAAATGCAAAATTCTTCACCAACTTTGCAGACAAGCCAAGAACTTGAACACGTTAGTAACCCCGTACATATTCAGAAGCTATGAAAGCAACATAAGGTCTCCTCTTAGAGCTGTTTCATTACATTGAAGTCTCATTACTGGGCAATGATATTTGCATCTAAAGTGCTGACTCACTTAAAAGACGAATACATGGATTTTCCATCCTTCGGACAAATCTATCAGTGTGAACCTGCAGTTTCCTTAGAACTTCAGAGGTGTGTCATTCCAGCTTTCAACCCATAATTCAGGGGACACATTATCCAACTCCCCCGTGAGCCATGTCATGCATGTGGCAGCCTGCTCTGCTTAATATCAACCCTCTACGGCTCTACAGGTTGGATCTATGAAGAATCCAAGGATTTGGCAAAAGCTTATGACCAGCTGCCCTGGTTGATATCAACCCTTGACAGGTTGAAGCCAACTGCCAAGTACTTGGCCAAGGTCACTTTGAACAAGAGAGGATCTACATAAGTTCCGTGAGACCAGTTGCTTGGCAGAAAAAACAACCAATTGTTTTTCTTTTTTTTCCCTCTTTTTCCTCTTAAGGTGATCAAAGACCATTCATTAGTAAAACTGAAATTCATTACTGTACATATTTTAGAGTTACCCAGCAGGTAATCAATAAGACACCACCTCCTGCATAAGACCCACTTTGCATGACATGGAAAATTTTAAGGAAAAAAAAAGGTGATAGCCCACTTTAGATCTCCATCGTAGGACTGAACTCATCTCTGAATACATAGTTCCTTTCTCTCCAAACGGCCATAAATGGTTGGTGGCCTACCAGATGTTCCTTTTGTCATTAACAGGACAGAATTATGACCAAAAGGCTGAGGAGGATGAGCAATCAGCATTCAGCAGTTTTGGGAGCTTATTGACCATACTTGTGCATCCCATTCTCTTTTTAATTTAATACAATTGTGGTTCAACCCACTTTCAAAAAAATTCAACACTCAGCAGGCCATCACCAATGCATAGCAAGAGGTGTAAACAAAGTTCCACTAGCACTAAATTATTCCAAATTGAGTGGGGGCAGGATACCACAAAACTGACAAGTCAACAATATAGATGGTTTCCAAAGGTTCACCCTGTTACTGGTAGGCAGTCTATGACAAGCAAATTCCCAATAGAAAACCCTGATAATAATAGGCAATACCTTTGACCAGATCTGCATTGAACACTGTACATGGCATCCTCTATCAGACAACATTCTCACAGCAGACTGCACAAACACCAACCACCCCCCACCCCACCCCCCCGCCCTGCAAAAAAAGGAGCTGATCCCACCTCCGAACCCTTCTGTCTGCCTGATTGCTATTCAACACCAAATAAATTGTAATCAGTAGATTAATAAAGTCTAAACTTTATGGTTCATTTAAATTCCTTCTACATATGAGAGTGCAACCAGAATTGTCATTTTTCCAGTTAATCTCTGACCATTTTTCCTTTTATCCAGCGGATTACATAAAGATTGAAAATTTTAGAAGATGGGGGAACACCACCGCGCCAAGCATCCACCCAAAATCTTATTTAATCCCCTCTTCCTACCACAAGGTTCAGATAAGCATATGACAAAATCTCTGAGATTAAGAACATCCTTTCACACTTGAGATCCTCTACCATTTGCATCATTGTACATCCCACGAGATGGCACCGTTTAAATATTTGGAACTGGCAACCTACAACCAAAGACTATCATATGCTACATCCACCCTCCATTTTGCTAGCCAACTCAGTGGTTCCAGAGTTTAATCACATTCAACCAGTTAGCAACCATCAAGAGTCCCCATAGAGTTTGTAAAGAATCTAAAAGAAGAGGAAAAGAAGCAAACTTGGCATAGAGATAAGTGACCCTGTCTAGCGAAGCTTCCAATTTAATGCATGGAATTAAGCCAGCTGGCTCACTCTCCCACTCCATCCAAGCTTGGGAGAACACCGTTTACCAATTCCTGGAAGGTTCAGTCCTAGCAACACAGTCTTCGCCACCACTCTTGCCAAATCTAGTGTACAGTCAGGCAGCTTCTGAGAAGATGCTTCAGACTTTGCTCCTCATGTACCAGCGATTAAAATTGAGGAACTGTATCAGCAATTGTCGATCTCCCACACATTGCCAACCATCGAGTACCTTGATATTTCAACATGACCCTGTTTCATCAGATATTCCTGGGGCTCAATTCGCTCTAATATCATCAGCATTAGAAAGGCAGAGGAGGATAGAGTAAAACAGTATCGTTTGCAATATTGGCAGTCCTACAGGTCAGATTCTTCACAACATAATGAACTTCTTCCAACTAAGGCGACACTAGAGTCAGTCCATATATCCCTCTCTAGAAGTTTTTGTGATGCGCAGAATAAAATATTCTTTTATTTGGAAAGGATAATGCATTTTTTTGGTCCTAGCACTAGGATATCACATTTACAAGGTGGATGGCATCCTAACATGTGGACATCCAGATGGGAAGGAAAAACACTCCACAAAGAATTCTTTTAAAGACTGGATAGAACACTCCTCAAAGAATCAAAAAAAAAAAACACTATATGAGAATAAAGGACTCATCTATCACACCCATGAGCCCATACTCTGGTCATGACTAGTCTGAACACTTACCTGTCAACTCATCAAAAACTGTGTTGCATATACAGGTCCACCAGCCTACTAGTCCATGTACTCATCCATCTGAAGAGGACATAATAGAAAATTCCTCCTGTCAAACCACATGCAACAGGTGGGATTTGATCCTTGGATGTCTAATACATGCCTAAATCCCTTAACCACTGGGCCACAAGTCAGTTAGCAAAATGAGGATACATTAGCAACATATAGTTTGTCTATATGCTCATCTATTTGTCTACATGCTTGTCTATCTAAATATCTGAATTAGTTTATCCGATTCATCCTTATATCGATCATAAGGACCATGGTGAGGAATAGGCCATGATACTACTCACCTTCCCATGGCATCATAAGTTGCTGCAAGATTGCTGCACACACCAAGAGTATCCTGATGATATGGACCACATGCTTGCTCCAAAATGCCTTTTGCTTCTTCAAAAAGTGCAGCTGCCTCATCAATCTTATAGAGTTGTATGCATGCCAACCCCATCTGGTTAAGCGCAACTCCAAAGAAAGCTGACTTCTTCTCCCCACTAACCCTTAACTTTGACAGAGCATTTTCAAAAGAGCTTCTTGCTTCAGCATACCTTCCAACCACATAATACATGACACCAAGTTGAGCTTCAATGCCAGCAATGGTGCTTCCTTGACCAGGCAAGCCCTCCACAATCTTCAATGCCTTTTGCATTAGCCTCACTGCCACCTCAGGCTCATTTGCAGCTTCATAGATAGCAGAGATCTCCACCAAACCCCCAGCAATTTCTTCTTCAGATGTTCCAGGGACAGGCTTTGCATAGATCCTGAGAGCATTCTCGCAGTATGACTTTGATTCCCTGAGTTTGCCCATCTTGTAGTAGAGGTCAGCAAGGCGAACAAATATGGAAGCAACCATAGGGTGGTCATCACCCTTAGTGGACTTGAAGACAGTGAGCGCCTTCTGGTATGAGAAGACAGCCTCATCAAACCGGCCAAGAGATTGGTAGATGTTCCCAATGCTTCTGTCAATGGCAGCAACTTCATGATCCTGCTTATTCTCAATCATGGTCATTGACGCAAGGACTAGGTGCTCGAGAGCTGCTTCAAAGTTGCCCTTGGCCTCACAAATGAGGGCCACGAGACGACGATCTGCCGCTTCCTCAAGAGATCCACGGGCACTATGTTCCTGGTGTATCTCGAGGGTCTTCCTGCTCAGGTTCTCAGCCTCATCGAACTGCATGGCCTGGACATGGGCCTCCGCCAGGTACCTGCCAAACGTTTTTCAAAATCAGTTCCCCAGGGTGCAAAATTACCAAAATCTACTTGCTTATGTTTCTCCATAGAAGGCTACATCTCAAGGGGTACAAATAGCAGGATGCCACCCAGACATCCCCCCAGGCATGGCTGCTAGGACTGAACATCGGAAGGCCCTGATTTGGGGAATCCAAAAGTTTTTCCTTTCAAGACCAACAGCTTATACAGTTTGATCATTTTCTGGGGCAACACCCGACACCAATCACAGAAACCAAGAATGGCCATGTAAATGTGCGCTTATCAGCCAAATTTCTTTAGGATTGCTATGATGAATCACATTCTCTTCCTTCCTGTAAACGTTAGAACTATAAAGGGGGGCGGGACTGAGTTAAAAACTAAAACCAGGGGGGCCTTTTAAGAACACTCTCTAGGTCACTGTGGGGGGCATCGCCGTAGGGAAGGCTGTGAACCTGGCGAGCGATTGCGCACCTGCATGTCTCCGCCACTCTCGGATCTGTCTCCCCAAGCGCCCGCATCTGGGTCCCCAGCCCCTCGGTGTAGCACGCGATCGACTGGTCGACCCGCCCCATCATGGAGTAGGTATCCCCCAGCTGCATGTACCCGGAGAAGACCGCCAGCGCGTGGTCCGCCCCCTTTTCCACCTCCGGCACCCGGATCGCCCGCTCCAGCGCCGCCGCCGCCTCCTCGAACCTCCCCAGGCTGCAGTAGATCGCCGCCGCCACGTGAAGGCTCATCGCCAGCTCCAGCCCGGCCTCGCCGCCCTCCTGGGCCCGCCGCTCGAACGACTTGGACGCCCGGATCGCGTACCCCAGCGCCTTCCCGGGGCTGTCCCCGGAGGCGATGGTGCCCCTCGCCATCTTGAGGAGGAAGGGCCCCAGATCCGGGTTGTCCAGCACCGGCTCCTCGAGCCGGCCCGCCTTCTCCGCCGGCGAGCCCCTCCTCTTCGCGGAGGCGCCCCCGTCGTCGGGGGAAGCCTTGGCCCGGGAAGTGGAAGGGGAGGGCGCAGCAGCCTCCTTCTTCGGCAAGGGGGTTCTGAGCTTCCCCGCGGACTCGCGTCCCTCTCCATTGCTGCCGCCGATCTGGGGATCGTTGCGGTCGGGGACGGCGACCCGGGGAGGCGGCGCCTCTGGAGGAGTGACCAAGCCTGGCATGGCGGCTGCGGAAGCCGAGATCTAGGGATTGGGGATAGGGAAGCTCGGTGAGCTACGAGGAGGAACGTGTCGTCTTCTTCCCATCGATCGATCGATCGAGAGATGAAGTAGGGATCTTTATTTTATTATTACTGGTGGCAGCAGCTTACCAGACCCCGTAGTTGGTGCGGAGGAGGGTACGCACTTGGGAAGAAGAGAAGAAGTCGTTACTCTTTGTCGTGTCATGATAAGAGTTCATAAAAGGGAAGACCGGACCGGGCTGTCGCCGTATCTTTGCCGGTGACACGTGGTGTCGGTTAGTTTATCCGAGATGATGGGGTCGATAAAAGTGATGCTTCGAATCTGAATGTTATATATGTACGAGATTTATTAGTCACGTAAGTGAAGAAGTTTTATGAGATTCACACCTGTCAGTAAATGGAGGACCTTAGAAAGAACTAAAGAACTATGGTGTGATCGTAATAGATAACTATTTGACACTTAGGATGCTTTTGCCACTCTAAGGTCCATTTTGATAATGGGGTAAGACAGCGTACTTGCCGCTGCCCTCTCATATTCTCATCTTGTTCGTCGACTTTTAGAAAAAATGACTTTGACAAGTGCAGGTTAAATCCAAGGTCATATGAAAGATTTGACTATTTTGGTGGAATAACTCGTTCCATCTATTTAGGTCGAATTCGACCCATTTAGGTCGAACGAGTTATTCAAAGGATGGGTGACGATCTTCTTATGCTAATCGATTATCAAAGTAGGCTTAATAGAGTGGATTATGAAAGTAGTTTCTAATTATTGGAAGGTTCTTTGTGGGAGACAAACACATTAATGCTCAAAAAGTTGATCTCTTATTTGAAAAGTGGATTCTTAGGGTTAGAGAGAGATAGGAACAATAAGGTGTATTCTCTCTCAAATTTAAAAGCTCCTTTTGGTGAGAGTGATTGGAAGTGCTCTGAAGGAGAAATAAAGTACGTATTGTTAGGAGTGTAGTAACCGCAGAATGCTTAAGGCTTATAAAACTTACTCCATCGTCATCTAGTCGGAGAATTTCTTATAGGGTGTCTCTCCTCGAGCATGTTTAGGTCGTATGAGTCTTCTGATTTATTGGAGGAACGATTGTGTATGGTCGTGAAATCGTGAGACGCTCGACTTTCCGCCATGGAGAAGGTGAGAGGGCGTGGATTACCCCTTGACGCTCATTGCTTTGTCATTATCGTCATAATAATGTCCAGATTATGCGTCATGTGGATTGTGGAGCAATTTTATACGCAATACACGGGCCTGAGTCTTGGGCTAGTCATCGTTGAGCCTTAGTGAGCCTAGGCGAATTCTCCCCTCCTAAGGGTCTATAATTATTCACACGATTTTAGTTTCATCCCACGTCCCATTTTTGTGTGTGTGCGTGTGTGTATATGTGTGAACGTAATATAAGCATTGCATTTTATTTAACAAAGAAGAATACATATAAATAGGTCATAATTAAGAGGTGTAGATGCTAAAAAGTGTTACTTCCATCTTGTACTGCGCCTTTAAGATTTGTTAGAGACGAAAGAGCGATCGGTTATCTCAAGAAAATTGACAACCACTAGACGGAGTGTCAGAAGGAGCCATGAGAGTGATCCTAGGGAACAACCCTCCGATGTCTAAGGCATAAATGGTTGAGAGAGCCAAGAAAGAGCAAGGGAGAGAGAGAGAATCAAGAGTCCGTAAAGTGAAGATGATGCACGACGACATGGAGAATGCTCGATGGCGTGGAGAATGCTCCGAGGCAAAGTTTGGTTGGGAGAACTAGGTGGAGAACTACATATCTTCTCTTCTCTCTATATTACTCACCCTCTGGGTCATAGATGCACTTCTCTGTCTCTTTGTGTCTGAGCGTGCGTTTGTATCTCTTCTACGTCCGTCTGAAGGTCTATTTATACCAGTTGCAGTGGCGTCGTCCCTTCCTAACTTAGCGATGACATGTTTAGTGGAGCGGTATCCTGTTTGATCGTGGGGATCATCTGCTACCCACTCACTCGTTTTTCTTAAGAATGACATCGTGGCTGACATCTCGACGGCATGGGCGCGATTCAATGCTCGTCGGGGTAAGTCCCGTAATGAGGGTCTCAACGTTCGTCCGTTGGCAAGTCTTACGACGTCCGAGACGCACATACTCGAAGATCTTGCCTGCGGGCCGGTCGATCCTTGATGGATCTCGATTGGGTCGTGTTTTAGGACCGTTGGTCGGCTGGCGACGGCCGCTACGGGCCTGGAGACTCTAGACCATAATGGGCCTATCGTTACTGGGCTATACTAAGGCTGACGTATTTTTCCTCTTGAAGAGGTACATACAAAGTATAACCCACATAGGTAAAGAACCATAACTATGAATAATGCTTATTCCATTCGGGGGAGGTGCACCAATTTTTTTTTAATGAAATTTTTGCGGGGTGAGCTCCGCCCCCTCTGACTTGTCGACTGCAACACTCGCATAGAGAGAACAGTCAGAGCTCCCCGCAGGAGCCCACAAGGGTCCAGGGGGAGGGGAAAATAAGTTGGAGAGTAGGGTTAGATTGGAGTGAGGCAAGAAGCATAACGGATAGCAAATGGATAGAGATTAAAGGGAGTCCACAGACAAAAGGAACATGAAACGCAAGGAAAACGGTGGAGGTCAAAGTGATTGGAAAGTTTGAGTTTTAAATCTCGAAGGAGTAATTGTAAAAGTGTTCGTTTATTACTCAACTATGATTAAGCCAAGAAGCTTGTCTCGACGGAGGCATGAAGGTAAAGAGATGGTAAATTTTAAGAGTACCAAACTACTGATTAGAGATGAGTCGGTAGTGTCCGTTAAGATAGATACTCGGCAATCTAATCAGAAAACATTACATCAATGGTGAGGATATAGCTGTGGGCCCGAGAATTTATCAGACTCATGACGTCTAACATGGGCCGCAGATTTGCAGTTCCCTCGCCTGTTGGGCCTGGCCCACATGAACTAATGAAGTGCGGTTTCCAACACTTTCATTTTTTTTTCCTTGATGACGACGAGTAACCTAATACGGTGGTGCTGGAGCATGTTAAGGAGTGTGGGTTTGCAACACTTTTAACTGCAAACTATCTCGATATCCTCAAAATGATCTCCAAAGCTCCCTTTCAATTTAGGATTGCGTCGTTGCCTCCTGCCTTCCGCAAGGGAACGCCAACCATCTGAAACCATGTGAGTAGTCTGTTGGTACGTTGTTCTCGGTGTCTATTGAGGCATGGATAGTTAATTAAGATTGTCAATAGGTCGAGTCAATCTGATAATTTTACGAGTCTGATTTAATTTTAGGTCAGATCACAAGATCTTTTTTGATGCGCGAGTCTTTAATCGGATCTAAATGTTCGATCCGACTAAGCCCATAGACCGAACTCGGGTTTTGAGTTCGGCCAACAAGTCGGTCCGATCCGTTCTTTTTTTTATCCCTTCAAATTTTAAAAATTACTTAGATAAAATTATGTTATATTATTTAATTAAAAAATTAAAGCTCACGTCTCAAATAAATTAAGTAATTAACATCAAAATTTTAATTAATTTAGTAAATATATAGATTTTATATTATTAAATATATTATTTTTATTAATTTTTATTTTTATGTAAATTTTTGAGTTGAGTTAGATCTCAAGTAAATTTTATATTTTTTTAATAATATCGTACCTCACTCGACGTGACTCGACATAACTTGAGTCTAGATCAGATTTAGATTTTTATATTGGTGAGTCATATCTAATACATACCGATCTAAACCTAACATGAGCCCGACGCATTGACAGTCCTGTGGCTGATTCTCGGATCATTCAACATCTGTTTTTCTTGATGTCCATGGAGCCATGGATAGCCATTCATGGGTCTCTCTTGAAGAGTAAAATATTTGGCACCTTTTTCTTATGGGGGTGAATGATTAAGATCCCTTGTGAGGGTTTTTATGGGTTCTGTCACATGGCATTAACATGTAAACGCGATTGGGCATTCTTGCGAAAAAAAGCTAATTTCTCGTTGATTCTTATTCTCCAATCCATTTGAAATTTAACAGTCATGTTAGATATCATCCTTACATCATATTTAGGGATTAAACACTCCAATGTTAACACTTATTTATAACCTCCTAAAATTTCAACTTATCCAGTAAGCACCCTAGAAAACCAAGAACAGTCCCTCGAGTCCTTGGAAAAGGAAAATCAGTACAATTGGGGGGTAAAAAAATAAATGTTTAGATAGAGAGGGTGACCCCTAGATATATAGATGATAAGGGTTTATATTTAAAAATATAAAATTGATATTAGCACGGCTATGCTTTATATGCTGTCATAATATTTTGAAATTATAACACACAAGATCCATATCCATGTTGTTCGAGAGAAATGATAAGTCAATAGTACGATAAAACTTAGAATGCAATTGGAGGAGGGCCTATCCCGCGAGTCCATTAAATGTCCAACATCTGACCCATCACGGGAGCCCAACTATCTCGGGCCCATTATTCCGTTTGGAGGACCCATTATGCCATCTGCCCTGACGTAGGCCCAGTGCAAGGTCTATATCCGTGTGCATCTTCTCTGACATTGGCATCAACGCACGGTTGCTGCTTCGCATTAATGGCAAACGGCGCTCCAACCCGACTACGAAATCGGGATGCCACTCACGTCACTTCCCCTGTCAGCGCTGGCTCACGCCCTCTCCGACGAGCCTTGCCTCATTAATGACCGGCGTCCCTATCGCATTAATGGCTGAGCTACCTCTCCGACGAAAAAAGTGAGTCAGCGCCCATACCTCCCTGCCTCATCAGTCACGCGAGTTGGACGGCTCACGTCTCCCCCGGCCACGGCAACCCAACGTTCAACTCCCCCAATGATGGTATAAACATGACCTTGGCCTGACGCGGCGGCGACGTGAGAATGGATCGACGGCACTCCGATATCACGAACGGGACGGGAATGGATAACTGCTATCTCACACAGCTCGGCCTCACGCCGGACGGTCTCATATCGGACGACACTCGAATCTCACAAAAATGAGAAAGGAGGGAAGGGATATGAACAAAGGGGCAAAGGCTCCTTCAACTCAATTTTTCATTCATACAACATATCATACGTAACAAGCATTGGCCTCCTATTGATAGGAATGGCACATTACATCCATACCTTCTATATTTCCTTTATTTGCATATCTATCATAGCCTAATAAAACAAAGGCCACCAACCCACTATTGACTTATGGGTTTAATATAATTGAAATACAATAACTTTTGACCAACCTTGCCTAATAAAACAAAAGTAAATACATGTAGTAAAACATGTATTTTACACACATACAAATACTCAATACTCAAAGATATAAATACACACAAGTAGAACTACTCAGTATGCCAGGTCTTCAATCGAGTCTCCGAGCCATAAGCTCGGTGCAGTCGGTGCGGTGCGGCGTCGGCTCCGAGTAGTGGGCCCAGTAGTGGACCCGGTGTCCCCACCATGGCCCAAAGGTCAGGAGGTACGCACACGCAAAAATCCTCCCATGGAGCTTTTGGACGCACTTTTTATTCACTCATCTTTTATATCATTTTATCATCATTTTATTCTTGGTTTATCTTATTTGGTTTATTAGTGCGTGGGCGTGACAATCACAACGTGACAATTTATTCGGACTCCAAACGGGGATGGTATGGAGCCGTTGGTGCGCGCCGTCTGACTAGTCAGACAATATAGGTATCGTGTCGAGACTAGAACCCGCCGTGCCATAAATGCCACGACGTTAATTACATCCCCTCGAAGAGGAGAAAACCTTTGATTAATCGTCAGGAAAAGGGGCCCTATGACTTGAAATTAGCATTAATGAAATAGATGAAGGATGTCTTAAATTGCGTAAGAGCGTCCCGTAGTTGGGGGTAAAGTATTCAAATCATGTTGGTCATTCGTTGACCTTTTCATGTTCGGATAGGAATCCGGATCGAGGGCATAATAGGTACGTACACAATCTTCGAGGAAATGTCTGCCGAGAACAGTAAGTTTGATATTGGAAAGTGAAGGAAGTGGACTACTGACCCAAGGCAAGGTCAGGTCATGGCCATGATGGGTGTGATCTCCGAGATCCAAACATGACTTGCGAGGGCATCGTTGATATCCCCTTCACATCGAGTCGGGGAAGCGAGGGCTCCGGAACGGGCACAGTCATGTTCAATATTTTTTTTAGTATTTGGATGCATGTGTGCGTTTCTTTTTTTTATCATGATTGCATATATTCTTGCTCATCACTTTGTTGTTATTATTATTTATTTATTTATTTTTATTATTATATTATTATTATTTTTTATATATGTATATCATATATATATATTTCTTTTATTCCTTTCTTATCATTTATTCGGCCGTTATTTATTTTTTTTATTTTTTTGTTGTATAATAAAGGAGAATGGGGGAGGGTGTCACCGGATGGCACCCCATGGGGTACCATGATCCGACGTCACCCAACCCCCATCGGATCAAGCTCTCTCTCTCTCTCTCTCTATATATATATATATCTCTCTCTCTCTCTCTCTCTCTCTCTCTCTCTCTCTCTCTCTCTCTCTCTCTCTCTCTCTCTCTCTCTCTCTCTCTCTCTCTCTCTCTCTCTCTCTCTCTCTCTCTCTCTCTCTGTGTGTGTGTGTGTGTGTGTGTGTGTGTGTTAGCTTGTTCAGTTTAGATAGTAACCTGAAATTTTTCTAGGATTTTTTTAAAATTTTTTAGAAATTAAATTGATTTATTTAAATATTTCATAAGATTTAAAGGCTTAATAGACTAACTAATTGATTGATTTTTAGAAATTAAATTGATTTATTTAAATATTTCATAATATTTAAAGGCTTAATAGACTAATTAATTGATTAATAGGTTAAGGTCTTTGGTAAATAAACCCAATTAATAATCAAGTGGATAATCCCACTTAAAATGGGCCTTAAGAAACCTAAGCCCAAACCTTAAAGACGTATTATGAAAAATATCCTAATTTAAGGAGATAATAGGGGATAATTAGAGTTTGAATTAAAATAAAATTTAAATTTCGGCAAGCTAGGTAAGTCGTAGTAAGTCGGGCGACCGCGACCTGATGATAGCGGTCCTGACCCGACCGCGACCTAGTTCCGTAAACGGAAAGAGATAAGCTCAGGAAAGCTTGAATTTTTATTCACCCAATCGTCAAGGATCGATGTGATCTGACATGAGAACTTGCCTATGACTCTTAGGGGATCGAATTGACACCCCATAGGATTCTTAATTCGATATAATCTCTCAGCCCTAGGCCATCCTCTATAAATAAGTCTCAGATTCCTCCTCAAGAGGTGGGTTAACTTCCTCACCGTCTCAATAAATACCCTCTCCCCTTCTCTCTATCAGTCTCTCTCTCTCCTTTCTATTTACGTAAAATATTAAACAATGATTAAATACTTTTAATTTTTAATTTTATTTATTTAAATTAATAATAATATTTATTAAATATAATTTTATTTTCATAATATATTTAATTTATAGAATATACTAAAAATATTTAAAAATTAAACTAAAATATAAATTTTAAAGGTGAACAGTAACTTAAACTCGTATTTAATTATGTTTCTACATTTAAAATTTTATTAGTGGGAATAATTATGTTATTTATCAAAATTAATTTAGTTTCAAGGTATATTTAGTTTATAAAATATATTAAAAATATTTAAAAATAAAATAAAGTAAAGAATTAAACATAAATAGTAACTTTAAACCGTATTTAATGACATTTCTATGTTTAAAATTTTATTTAGTGAGAATAATTATGTTATTTATCAAAAATATTTTATTTTTAAGGTATATTTATTTTATAGAATATATTAAATATATTTTTCAAAATACAATAAAATAAAAAATTAAAGTTAAATAGTGCTTTAAACTCATATTTAATGATGTTTCTATGTTTAAAATTTTATTTAGTGTAAACAACTATTTATTTATCAAAAATATTTTATTTGCAAAGTATATTAAATTTATTTAAAATATTTAAAAATAAAATAGAATTAAAAATTTAAAGATAAACATTATTTTTAAATCCATATTGATGACATTTCTACATTTAAAATTTTATGTAGTGAGAATAATTATGTTATTTATCAAAAATATTTTATTTTCAATGTATATTCATTTTATATAATATATTTTAAATATTTTAAATAAAAATAAAATAAAACATTTAAAGATGAACCGTAACTTAAACTCATATTTAATGACGTTTTTATATTTTAAATTTTATTTAGTGAGATTAATTATTGGGTTAAAAAATTCAAAAGTGAGATTAAATAAAATAAAAAAATTTAAAGTGAACACATGTCTATGGGTAAGAAATTCAAAAAGAAGAGACAAATGTGACAATTTAACTATTATTATTATCGGGTTAACCAATTACATATCAAATCACATTGGATTAAAAGTAGGTTAGTCAATCTCATTATTTTCAGCTTAACTTCCCTCCTATCAAAGTAAAAATGTATTAACCCTGCACTAACTTAAGCAAGTTGAGTTAATTTAAAGAAGGCCTAATTCCCTGTCAAAGTGAGGCTAAGAGAACCCAAGAAAGAGGATCATGGATCTAATTTGAATCATGGTTCGTTGACTCGGAATGACTCGCACCGACTCGAGCGTACTACATTAGATCCATCTCAGATCCACTTTGGATCGACCAAGTCTAGGCAAGTCATTATCGAAGCAGTCGACCGACGCGATCGACTTGATTTCCAGTGTGTTTACGCAGTGGAGAGATAGATCTATCGTCGGAGAAACTTGAGGAGGTGAGGTTGATTAGATTCGAGACGTTTCAAGATCAGTATTTTAGATTTTAGACCTCCAACATGAGCTCTTTGATTTATTTTAAATTAAGTTATAAGAGATAATGTTATTTTGAGAGCTGAGTTCAAATCGGATATCCGATTCAAATTACGTCAGCTCTCCCAAGTCACTCTTGCCACTCAACTTTTTATTTTCATATGTTTTATGCTTAGTTCTAGTTACGATAATGAATCATCTCGCAGCCTTACCGCCCTTACCATGCTGATGCATGGCGGTCAATTTTTCGTGTTCATCAGATTTACATCAGTTTTCAGAAACACATCAATTCTTGCAACAAATAAGAGTTTACGGAGACAACATGCATATGTGTTAATGAAAAGGAAAAATTAATTGTATACCTTAATAATTGTAAATCTTATCCTTATATCCTTATCTTTATAGAATTTACCTCAACACCTTTCAAATCTATTATCTAGAGCTGCTATGTCCCTACAGCTACATTCCATGAATGACATATCTAACGAAGAAGAGGAAAATGTGCCAGGCCTAGTGCAACCCAATAGTGTCAGGCCCACTATGATCCAAGATAGTCGGACCTGTAGTGGCCCTCTCTAGTTGACCTGAAGCACAGCCCAATGGAAGCCCATCGAGGCTTGACCAGTTCGCGGGTGTGATCTCCATGTTCGTGCTTTTTAAACGTCGTGTGACTCGCCAACGAGCGAACGTTGAAGCCGCCATTACGGAATTTATCCCGAAGAGCTCCGGATCGCGCCTACGTAGCCGAGATGTCTGCCACACTGTCTTTCCTCCAAGAGCAAGCGAGTGGACAACGGAGGATCCCCACGGTCAAGTATGACACCCCTCCACTAACCACGCCGTTGTTAAGTCAGGGAAGAAGCAATCCTGCTGCGACTGGTATAATTAGGTCCCCGACAAACCTACATAGACACACACAGAGATCCAAGGACCAACACACACACACACACACACACACACACACACACACACACACACACACACACTCAACCCTGAGCATCCTCCATCGCTCTGAGCACTTTCCCCCTCTATGAGCACTCTCCACGCCTCGTCTCCATACTACAGTCTTTCTCTCCCTCTCTCTAAGCTTCCCTCTTACTCTGTTCTCCGTTACCGACTTAAACATTGGAGAGTTGTCTCATGTGATCACTCTCAGGGCTCCTTCTGACGTTCTATCTGGTGGTTGTAGGTTTTCTCATGATGGTCAGCTATTCTTCCCCAACAAATAAATTTTAAAGGTGTAGTACGAGACGAAGGGGATATTTTCCAGCCTCTACACCAACGATGGTAACAAGTCACAGGAGATGATCTCTCTCTCTCTCTCGCGTTAGTGCCAGAGAGGGCCATCACTCCTTCTCTCGCTCTCTCTCCCTCTTGTTGTCTCCCTTTGAGGGGGAGACGATGAGGGGGAGGGGGACTCAGTGAGGAAGTGGTCGTCGGAGAGAGGAGGGGACGTCACCGCCACAGAGAGTAGGGGGAGGTTGCCAACGGAGGTCACCACTGCTGCCAGGGTGGAGGTTGGACCGTTGCCACTTGAGAGAGAGGGGGATTTAGGCGAGAGAAATGGAATATCACTAAGGTTGGGGATAGGTTAGTCATATTTGCCCTCTGTTAATTCACCTAGGGTTAACCATTGCAAGAAATCATCGACGATAGAGGCATGTCATAAAAATTTGACAGGTATTAAGATAAAATGCATAAAGATAGGAGGACGGGGATAACATTTAAAATTTTTAGAGGTATACAGATATTTTTGCCCTTAGCAAAATTATATTCCAACTTCAAACACCGTTTTCGTAAGTTGCATAAGTGCACTCTTTGTTGGCCTATGAATAACTCCAAAGAATTGGACCAGCAATAGTGAACTTATATCATCTGCTAGATAAGTGACAGATCTTGTGTTCCTATTATTACTGTTATCATTCTCTACCATAAAAGCCAAGTATTTACATATCCTTCCCAACGAAGGTTGTTGAGACTTAGTCTTACATTGGTTAATTTGTAGATGTTTTCCCTCTTTATTTGCGGAGGATTTTCGCAACTCAAGTCTAAGTTTTGAGTTTTAGCTCTGACCATTAATACGGCATTAGAGTTGGAGTTACTCGTTGGGCTATCCCACCCATTCAATAGTGTCACTCATACCGTACCCATTCAGATTTATAGCATAACCATCTAAGTTCGACATCAGGGGAGATGCTCAGATTTAGTTTCACGTCGAATAATATGTGGGTGTCAATCTTCCCTATTCCTCTAGGGTCGCTTTGTTTACGGGTGAGGTGACTTATTTGAGCCCCACCGCCTGAATAAATCACTCCACCTCGATTAAGGGGGATGGGTGTGAGAGAAAATTATGGAATCTATAGTTTTTTCTCACATCGGTTTGTTATTCCCATTATCTTAACACGTAAACAAAGAGCCCCCTATAGAGGATGCTCTCAACTCAATGTCTAAATTTTGGATTCGAGTTCGGACCGTTAACCAAGATGATTCAAGTACAAGCTACGTTTCTCCCCCCCCCCCCCCCCCGCCCCACACACACACACACACACACGTTGCAATTCTTCCATGTCAACGTGGGTGATGTTTCCAGACTTGGAACCTTCATCGTTGAAGTAATCCCATAGATTGCACAGTTTTTGTGAGGGACTGTTTTACGTGTTTTCAGACATGAGAAGCCACCCAAACCACATAAGCACATACATGAAAAAGGTTTCACTGTGTCCAATAGTCATCAATTACATGGGAGACAGCGTGTATGAATATACACCTCTCATTTCATCCTACATGGAAGATAATTAGAGAATACAATACTATGAGCATACAAAATACACTCCCCCTCTGCAACACCAATGCCTCAACAGTGACTTGGATGATAACTCTCACACTCGAGGAAGAACTACACATGTCATCAAAAGAAATTAATGGATTAACATATGGCGAATTCTCTTCTATATATAATAATATGGGCAACTGGGTTTTGGAGACGGATCATAAAGAGTGATCAGGGGGCGTATGTGAGAATGATGCATGGAGTATTAATTTATGTAAATATTGTTATGCATGGAGAGTGGTGATAAGGTAGAAGAGATCGATCGAGGTGGGGTGTGGATCAGGGCCCCTTGCTGCCGATCCCAGGCTTTCCCTTGGGTGGATCATGCTTCTTGTTTGGTCCTCCATAATCATAGTCCAGCGTCATGTCAGCAAGTTTTCTCGACCTGATCACCTGCACATATGCAAAGATCATCGTTAAGCATGGATTCTCCAAGACCTGGATAGTAGCTAACTGAAGGTTTTAGAAGAAACTTCTACACGGCGCACTGTACGGATCTGTGCTCCACTGCGTTCATGAGCCGTGAGAGTATGTAAGAATGATGCTGGATATTCTTTAGATCTTGGGTGTCTGCTGCATGTTTTATTTTTCTCATAAGAGGGGTTTATTTATTGTAGCAAATATAAGCAGCATGTAGAGATGGCAGGCTTATTATCTTAAGAAAAACTCCCAAGAGGATGCAGGTAGCCTTCCTCTGTACAAGGAGGCTTGGAGACTCAGATGCAGTCCATTTACAAGGAAGAATATGCCATGGCAGCTGTAATATGGCCTTATTTATCTCCTCGATTACAGAGCATCTAACTCAAAAGTAAAACACAGGACAGATCACAAGTTGGTAAAATGCTGGACACATACACAGCAGACTCTAATATCACATTAAACGATTAAAACATACTGACTTTGAGATTAGGTAGCAGTGAGTACAGAGACCCAAATCTATGTAAAGCAGGGACTACAGAAAGAAAAACTTGATGCTCAGGCTTCATGTTTTTGGGTCTCATTTCCTGGGTTGAAACATCCACCTTATGAAATGGTTCTGGGAGCCTGACTCCATCTGGGATGACACTGTCTGCTTCCCCTGTAAAAGAAGAGAAAAACCATGGCTTTCCTGATTAAGCCTCCTGCAGGAGGGGCAAAACTCTTTCTTAGAAGCCAACAAGATCATGAGCATGCCTCCGTTACCTGAAGTGAAGTGGAAGCAGAAGAGGATGGAAATGATGAAGAGAAGAGGCGCCAGCCTCGGCATGATTGGCAGTGCCCTTGTAACAGTGTTCGGTTTGTGGTGTGTTGCTGTGGAGGGATGCTTGTGGAGTTGGGGGAGGTGGGCAGGGGGTCGTCCCTCCTTTTAACCTCTGAGGCCATGGAGGTAGAGAGTGGTATGGGTAAATGGAGGATGGCTTCAGCAATGGCCCCCGGCACCCAAAAAGGCCTATGTGAGGATGATGGTGATGCCCCATCGTCCCCACCGGCGTGAAGTCAACTGCACTGGCCCCAGTTGAAGCCCCATGGCAGTCACCACCAGCCTCCGGCTGCTCCCATCCCACCTTTAAAAGGAATGTGCTTGCCCAAAGGGAGGTCAGGTTAAGTAGTAGAACAAAGGAAAAATCCACGTTTACTTTGGTCAGAAAGTTGGGATCAAATTGACAGCAAAGTCAACTCGAGGAGGAAATGATTAGATCGAAGACGTCCGTACTTATAGATTTGTGATTGTTGAAATTAAGTTCTACCGCAAATTGATCTCAATACATTAAGATGGATGCATCACATGCTTCTTCGCGATGCATGATGATTAATTTTATGACAGTTTTCTCTTGGTAGGAAAGATTTATTTACAATATATGAGCAACAGCAATGCATGGTCTATTGGCTTGTGCTGAAGAAGCCTCCTCAGACAGTGTGTTTAACTTACATTCGTGCAAAGTAACCAAAGATGAGTTAACAAAACAAAAAAAAAATGTTGACTCAAGTTGTTACCATAGCAACTTGGTTTAAAATCTTAAGTTGCTAGGCATAGAGGCACGAGGAGAGTATAATCTGCCGGCCCACTAAAGTCCGCCTGGCCGGCCCCCTACGAAGGCCCAATCCTCTGAGCCCATACCCAGCGCTCTAACCTAGCACACATCCTGCCTTGGCGCAGGCCCAAGCTCAGGCGTTGTACCCTCGTGTGCCTCTTCCGTCAGCGGCCGCGACTCACGTCTACGGTAGCACATTAATTAATGACGGGAGACGCACCAGTCCGACGAAGGAAAAAGGGAGGATGCCGCCTATGCCACTTCTCCTCACAGGTCAGCCCTATGTCTCCGGCGAACTCTGCCGTATTAATGGCGGAGCTGTCCCTCCGATAGAGGAACGGTGAGCCAACACCTCCGCCTCTCCTTCTCGTCAGGCACACAAACGGGGGAGAGGGGGGGCTCACGTCTCCTCCGGTCACGGCAACCCAGCGAAAGTAACGGTCAATCCCACGTCGATAATATAAATAGAACCATGTCCCGATGGCCAGGGCAGTATGTGACCTACCTCCCTCAAGGTCTCACCCTCTCGCTCTGCTCTCTATTTCTCCCTCTATTCTAGAGTGCTCGCCTTTATTCCATCCGTTGTCTAACTTGACCGTAGGAGAGTTATCCATTGAGATATCTCTTAGGGATCCTTATGACTGTTTGCTCATAGTTGTAGGTCCCTTTCCAACAAGTACTCCTTTCTTTCCTCCGTCAAATAAATATTTGGAGACGTGATTACGACTTTGGATAACCAATCTCGACCTAAACGAGATAGCCACTCCTACTGGTAGATGTAAAGTTATTCCAAAACAGTAACCATCACGTGAAATAGAGATAGCATGGTCAACTTAAATATTCTTGAGAATTTGCAATCTGCTGTAGGTGTAGAAGAGCAATGACCGGCATGAGCCACTACCTTCAAGTGGAAGCGCCAATTAGAACGTCCACCAACTCAAGGGTCCGATGGAAGGGTCGTGTCGTCAATGTTCAAATCACGACACTAGCTGAGATACATAACGACGTGTGCATGTATGTCTTTCACATGTGGACAAATGCACAAACTAGCCAAATGGAATAATGTTAGCTGTGACTTTGTACCAATGCTACTAGTTTAATCAGTCCTCTTGAAAATGTCCCAAGGAATATATATTAGTCCAATTGATTCAGCTATTAGAAAATGTCTACGGAGAACAAAAATTGTCAAAAGTTCCGTTTAACAAAAGTCTGTAAGGACCTCTTTGATATCGGGATAGAGTAATCTAATCGATGAAATAGAGCATGTGGATCGGCCATGCTCACCTCTCACACATAAAAACGTTAACTGGAATCGAGTCGGGTGACTTGTTCGAGCCAAATGAGCCGAATAAGTTATCCCGATATTAAAGAGACTAGGGCTGCTTTGATATTAGAATAAGGTCAGTTAGAATTTCTTAACCCGTGAAAGAGAAACGGCGGGCTTCACTCTCACATCTCACGCACAGTCTTCTTATCCGATCTCAGATAAGATATTTGAGCCCTTTACCTATGCCCGTTTTTCAGACAGGGCCTAAAGATGCTTTAATTAGCATAAACCCTCACACGTCAATGAGTTAAATTTTCTCTTGTGAAGAATGAGATTTGAACCAGACCATGCAACTAATTAGCATAACCCCCCCCCCCCTCAATGCCTCTCCTTCTTCTTCTTCTTCTTCTTCCCCCTCTCAGAAAGAAATATAGATCAAAGCAAACTGTGTCAAGCAGGACCCCCCCCCCCCCCCCCGCCGTCCTGTGGTGCACATGTGGAGAGACGTAGACAAACTGTTCTCGGAAATGCCAGACTCTCACAAACTGCCCACTGAGGGTGCCTGTGGGGGCAACAAGTTGGAGGTGGTGGCAGAAAACAACAGCTCCCCGCCACGCACTGAAGCTGTAGTCACCCTCACCAGTTTGGTGCTCTCCCCCCGTTAAAGGGTAGCCTCCCTCTCTCTCTCTCTCTCTCTACGGTCACACACACACACACTCTGCACCAGACGTTCTTCCTTTCTGTGGACGATTTTTGCCGTCCATGGTCCGCGACTCTGCGAGTGTTCGAGTGGGGGAGGGGAGTCACAGTCCCACCCACCACCACTGTGTTCGTGGGGGGCGGCTACAGATCCGACTGTGTGGTTGCATATTTTTTGTGTCACTCAATGTGTTATTTTTATGTGTTATCTGATTTTAACGACAAAAAAAAACTGAAAGTGAAATTAAGTTGTTCGAGAGTATTAATTTTTAGTTATAATTAGCATTTTATTATGTATTGCATTTGGATTTTTTATATAATATATGTATTTTAGTAAGAAGGCTTCTTTCATAAAAAAATAAAAATGTAAAATATTTTAAAAATTAATAGAATACCAATGAATATTTGCCGATACACAGTGTGCACGTCTATTCTGACGTCCGGATTCTGTGCGGCCTAACGAGTCAACATGTCAGGAATATGGAGGTATACGGCTGGAGGGCATCATCGTGGACCCTAAACAGTAGGTGTAGGTCCACCACCACCACCGCCAGGTCCACCCGGCCACCCACCTGCGGCATCTCCAGCTTTTTGCCGTCGCCTGCCCAGCCATGCCCTTCGTGTATCCATTTAGAGCACTCGGCAACTCTGTCTATACGATAAAATAATAACATTTGAGTAATATTTAATGCAGCCCCTCGGGTAATTACGCCCCGAGATGTTGCATACGTAATATTATTTATTTATTTATTTTAATTTTTTTAGTGTCTTTCACGTTTAATTAATTTGATGTGTTATTCTAATTCTCTTTGACATGCATTGTTTTCATTCTAAAGAGATTTACTAAAGAGATTTAAGTGAGTGTGTTCCTTATGAACATAGTGTAAAAGGTCTCGGAATAATTGTGATACGTTTTGTATAAATTTCATTAGTCATAGATTTTAAGGTACGATGAGACGTAAGTCTTGATAATCTAAAAAAATAATTTTAAAACTATCAAAAGAGTTAAAAATATCGATAATTCTCATGTGTTAATACTATTCCAATTCAATAATAGATCCATGTTATCTTAAGAAGACTTAATCATATTTTAAGGACAATAAAAATGACATAATTAAGTCTTAGACCTACCTTACAATAACTCACCACGTCACATTCTTAATTGATTCACAAGACTCGAGTAAATATCTTGAGACGATAAATACGTCGAGACATACAACCACAATCGACAAAAGACGTAAACCTCAAATAAAGGGGCCGAGAGACATGTCTTAATACGTTCTTCTAATGTCTCACTTCGAGACTTAAGTATTAATGTCTCGGGACATCGTCTTTTTAAACAATACTTGCAAGTAAGAATAACTTTGTACGCACTAATGACAAATAATCACCTCATCATTAATTTAAGCTATACATGATTGAAACCCTACAGTTTTATGCGACTATGCATGTATTTAAATGACAAATGGACAAACATTATAGACATCAATTGCCATCTACATCTCTGTTTCGGAATAAGACCTACCAAAACCATGCATCAACTGATCTCTCATGGGTTGAGAAAATGTCAAAGAGAAAGAGATATTTGTTGCATAGGCGCACACATCCAGATGTGATTGATCTATGTAGACGCCCCGTGTGAACTAGTTGTTAGAGTGTAGAGTCTGAATTTGTCATCGTGCACTCTTGCACGTGAATTTTTTGGAAGAAAATTTTTGTTTATAACAGAGACATTGTTATCTTTCGTATCCTGACTTATGGCACTCTAATCTCTTTGTATAAAAGGGTGCGAACTCTCTCTTTGTAATTAATCTGGTTGTGATTAATATAGTGAAAACTATGTTACGGCCGTGGATGTACGAAGACACGTCGTCTCCGAATCACGTAAATCTTTTCTTCCTCTTATGTTGTTTGTCTATCTCTATAAATACTTCGATTTCTAACACTAATCACAGTCGAGTGTACTGTACACCCAACTTATAACGCACACCCCAGCATTTTTCAAAGAGAAAAATCTTTCTAGTGCTTGTCACCTTCAAGAGAGCAGGGTTGGGCAATACCAACAAGAGATGGGCACATCCAAGAAAGACCGAGTTGGAAATATTTGCATCATAAGAACTGTAGTGTTCAAATCACACTGCTCCATACCTAAAAGGGGGAGGGGGGTCCCCCTCGCATGTGAATTAGTCCACATACGACGTCCTGCATACATGTAAAAGGTGATGTGGATCTGAAGAAGAATCTGGGGAAGATCATGCATGAAAGTGAAGTGTTGGGCTAGTGTGATCATCGACTTCTTAAAGGCAGGTATAGAAGCTGATAATCAGTTTCCTCTCCAACAAATGCTATTGAATTTTTCTACTGGTCAAGCTGTACGTAGATGTGTCCACATGTACGTAATCCACAGTCATGCAATGTACGTAGTTAAATCATGGTCATGTTAGGAATCAATCGAGATCATTTGCTTTATGTAACATCTGTTGACACGATTCCACTCAGTAATATAAATCACTTGACGGGCATAAAGTGGGTGCAAATGACGTGGAATGAATCCCAGACTGGGGGTTGGCCAAAATCGATAATGAAGAGAGAGACAGATTTTCTCTCACCAAATTTATTCGAAAAAAAATGTTTGGGTGTAAATTTAGGATGAGTATCCGATGATTTTCGGAGTGTCAGAGATTTAGTCTCAGATCGAATATTATTATGTGGACACATTTCCTCTTTATTTGTTCAGGTGTTCTCCCACCTTAGGGTCACTTTGATAAAAGGGTAAGTCAGGTTAGAGTGGATTATCCGGGGTGAGATGATTTAATCTTGATTTGACTCTTTTTATCTTAATCGGAGTCGATTATGGATAAGTTTAGATTTTTTCACTCCAATTAAAAAGATAAAATAAGTCACTCGAATTGAATTAGGGGTGGATCACCCGAGGTGACTTATTCGCCCCTTTATCAAAGTGAATGTCTAGATTTTGTGTTATAGCTTGCGCCTTAGATAGGGTATCATCTCTTAACAATGAGTAAAAGTACTCTCTCTCTCTCTCTCTCTCTCTCTCTCTCTCTCTCTCTCTCTCTCTCTCTCTCTCTCTCTCTCCAGTTAGTCAAATAGTTACTAGTCTTTCTAATGAGGACAGTTCGACTTTGACTATCCTCAACTATTTCTCCTAAATAAGAGATTGCTCTGCACCTTCATGTCCATTTCCTCGTGATACAATGATATTAGGAGCAACACAACAATGAGCAATTAATATTTTTCTTTGAACTATGCCACCTACAAGGAGTACTCTAATACCAACTCTCACAAATCCATCAGTTAAATCTCTTCTCTATGGAATTTTCATAATCATGTCAAGGAAGGTAGACATGTAAATGACCAACGCATCAATTTACTAGTTTGCCATTATTTTCCCAAACAAGTGTTCAGGAGGAAAACGTACAATTATCGCAGATTAATCTAACATGTCTGACACCTCCATGCAAAATCAGACTATGACCCAATGTTACTAGAATTGAATCGGTGTTTGAATCGGTCAACGAGTTAATTCGATTCGAATCGATTAGATCGTTCAATCGAACCGATTTGAACAGTGACGTCATTATAATATTGATACATGGTTTGATCCGATTCTATAACTTAAGATAATAAGAAATAAGATGTAGTGATCAAAATAAAAAAATATACATGTATAATTATTAGTCATCAGTATGTAACTATACAAGTAAAAAAATAACAATAACATGATTAAATAAATTGACCTTAAAATTTTATAATATTTCATTGGTCTTCACTCTTCACAATTGACATCTATACTCGTTTAAAATTTTTAACTTCAAATATATTTAAAATAAAATAATAAATAATAATAAATAAATAATAATAAGATAATTTTATTCACACGTAAATATTATTTTGAATATCTAAATATTTTTATATTTATTTTTTATTTTAAAAGCTGAATTATGTCAGATCGATTCGGATTGGTTCACCGGTCGAATCGCGGTTCATCGGTTCGTCCGGTTCTTTAACATTAGATTGGATCGACCTTAATCGAACCGATTATTAGATCGGTTCACGGTTGGATCGGTCCGACCGACCGATCCGATCCGATTCTGACAATACTGACCCATCGCCTTTAGTCCTTAAAAAAAAAATTAGTTCACAATTTAAGAATGTCAGGCACTCCCTCTTTCCCTTGGAACCCAAATTTTGGGTGCCCCATGTTGGATGATGTTGAATGTCGTGGGGAACACCTTACCACCAAAACAAAAGATGAGCAACAACATTAACCCTATCCTAATATCAGTTAACTAAGCTTGGATATGAAAAATGAGAAGAAAAAAAAAAGGAAAATCGCACCTGTATAGACGATAGGAAGACAAAGAATCACCATGGCATGATGTGACCACTGCTTTGACTTACCTCTTTGAAGTCGCTAAAGCAGATTCTCCATCGTTTCAGCTTCCATTTTTCTTGACGATTGCCAAGTTTCTCTTCTTAGGAGATTAATCAATCATAGAGCGTGACCTTGTTTGTCGTCTCCCTTCTTTGTTACACGAAGTAAACCATAGTACAGTTTCAGGCGAGGAAACAAGTCTGTCTAATATCACAAAAACAAACGTTATTAATTTAGCATGTAGAATAAATGCAGTGTCACACGTGGGATAGAGATCATACCATTCGGTGACATACGAAAACATGATTCATAACTTTGCCCTCTGCCCGTTTTACAAATGACCCTCTATCTAGAATGAGAATCCCATCCAAATTGTTTTCAATTCAAGTCCATAAACCGTTGAACTTGACACTATCTATTTGTTGGCAAAAGCAATTATTGATTTTCTTACGTAATTTATCACACAATGATGAATCGAAGGTTTGACAGTTGTAATAAAAAAAATGATACACTTACTGTAAAATCTTATGTTGATAAATCATGAGTATTCTACATAATTAATATGGGCCGAGTCTGGGGGATATTTGTGCACAAGAGTGGGGTCCTTCTTAGAAGATGAAGTCAAGATAACCATAGGGTGACGGCTCACCCATGGGGTCGGTGCGCAATGACTCTTTCTCTTCAAGGGTGCAGCCCTTCTCTCCTCGTTCCTCCTCATAACAATGTGTAGAGGGAGGAAGGCGAAGAAGAGAAGAAGTGAGATGCAGGGGTAGCACTCACTGCTGTGGACGCACTTTTATCAATTTCGTTTATTTAGTGTGTGGGCGTGCCAGTCACAAAGTGACGGTTTATTCGGGCTTCGTGAAAACTCGGGTGCGCGCGATCTTACTGATCAGATGATTATGTGTATCGTGTCGGGATAAAAACCCGCCGCGCCATAAAGGTCACGACGTTAATTACATCCCCTCGGAGAAGGGAAAACCCTTGATTAGTCGTCAGGAAAAGAGGCCCTACGGCCATAAAACTAACATTAATGAAAACAAAATATTGAAATTCATGAGTTGTATGGAAATGTCCCTCGATAGGGTGAGAATGCTTAAATCATGTCTGTCGCTCATCGACCATTTTGTGTTCGGACGAAAGTCCGCATTGGAAACATGACAATAGCGGATACGAAACCCGTGAAAATGTATGCCAAGTATACAGCAGATTTGATAGAAGAGCGGGATCAAATCCCAATGGAAACGAATCCGGTCTGACGGATTATCGGCCCAGGGCAGTGTCGAGTCACGACCATATCGGGATGTTTCCCAAAGTCCGGACCTGATTTAGAGGGGCGACTTTGATATTATTTTCACCGGGTTCGGGAAAGCAAGGACCCCAGAGCGGATTTTGTTTGATCAATTATTATTATTTTTTTATTTGTTTTTTTTTTAGGGGGGAAAACAGCCGGCTGTGGGCTGCAGGCCAGATTGCAGGCAGTTGGGGCGGTGTCGACTACCGGAGTCGACACTTCCCCAAGCAGTGGATCTATAACAGTTTTTTTTTGTGGGTGTTGTTCTTGCGTAGGAGGGGGAAATGCATACAAGAGATCAATGGTTTGCACTGGTTGTTGCTTCAGTTATTGACTATACATGCGTTGGCTTAAATATGCTATAGGGAAATGCATGCTAGACATGCATGAAGTATGCTATGAATGGCCATGCATTTGATGCCGTGCAATTTGCAATCAATCCTCCAGAAGTTCAGATTCAGCCCCAAAGCTTTGATCACTACCCCTTTTCTTCCCACTTATGCACAATGGCATTTGGTCATCTACAGCTGTACACATGCAAGGATGCTCATGAGGACAAAGTGGCTGCCATGTGTCACATGCCCAAGGAATTGTCCCAGTGTGGCTATCTTCAATGCAGAGACTCCAATTTTTGAACAAAGGGGTAGAGTTTTCTTTTTTAACCTGTCACCCAATTCAGTTCTTAGTCATTCTGATTTTTGTAGACCTCCGAAGGGTGTGTTTGGTTGTTTGGGACTCAATATGAATGAGTCCAATCTTGACTGAATTCTCCACCCTAGCCTGAGGGATTGGGTGTTTTAAAGTTCTGACATGAATACAAAAGTTCAGTAGACTTCTTCATGTTAGCAGAAGTTTGCTGATGGGCAAACTGAGTCTTAAGTAACTTTGCTTGCATCACCGGCTCGGCTGAACTGCACTGATCTTTATTGGGAGTGGGATCCAGAAGGTGGCTTCGGTTATTCTGGATTGCTGGACTGAAATTTGCATTACTGCATAACTGGATTGGCTTGTTGTTCTTAGCCTCATGGTCAACCTGTTAATGTGAATCTCACAGAGAATTCTGACCCGGTTGAGTTCAGGAACTGAATTGAACCCTCCATTCTTTGCACATTGTTTAATCCATATGCTGGCTTGTTATAATGACTTGGGCTTTTGTTAATTCTGCAGAACTAAGGTCTCTACAGGTCCCAGCCCTTTTGCATCATTAGAGCCTGCAGTCATCTTGGCTTCTTTATATGCGTATTCAAGAAGAGTTTTGATCTTCCACTTTGGATTCATTTTCAGTCCTTGAATCAGTGAACCTCGTGATCAAAAACTCATAAATTTTGTTTTGCTTGCTTTGCTCCCAGTAACCCCCAGAGTCGGGGCCAGCCGATACACTCTCTGAATTTCACTTATGCAACACTTCTTGACATGCAATGCTACTTGCTTTGGTTAAGATGGGAATTGAGAGAAGATGCATGGTATGTGCTGGGTTAGGGGAAGATGCAGTACACGCATGCAATATGTTGATGCCTTAGGATGAAAATGCAAAGGAGATTGCCCTATCATGCTGACGGAGGGTAGATCTTCAATGATTATTATGCTATTTGAAAGAAGGAATGGAAGCCTCTGAACATGAGATGCTGGGCAGAAGGAGAGGCCGACCCCTTTACTTTCTCCTCTTCAATTTCATTTAAACCTCAGTCTTTACCTGCTTTAGTTTTCAATGATCTTTAGAATCACAGCTGGCCATTATGCTTCCTGAATTCCAGTGTACAGCAATTAGTTCACACTCCTTGACACATGTTGGTTTGACTGAATTTCAGCGTTTGGATTTAGGCATCATGAGCAACATTTCAGTATTTCCTTTCTTTTGTTCCAGTAGCTTTTGGAATGCAATTCAATTGCTGCACTTTCTGTGGGTTTAGTTTTGCATGAAGATTTTGTTTAGACAGTCCATCTGTCCTTCCTTGGTTGATTGTTGGCTTTCTTAACTCAGCATATCCGGCACTTGCATTGGTTAACATGCAAATCAAAATGTGCATGGTATGAGGGGAATTTCAGACATTCAGAGGATGTAAAGTGTGACGATGGGAATTAATGAATCAAGGAGGCCCTAAGATTATGATGTGATGCAAGATTAGATGGCAATGCTATGCATGCATGCTAGGTATGTATTGAGATGATGAATTCAATGAGGACCCTTTATTATACATGCAGGAGCTCCCTTCACAATGACAAATATGTAAGTGCATATTTAGCATGTCTTTCTTTTTTCTGAGACAGGTAAAGCCACTTCTGCGTGAGGGCAGACATAGGGTGCTGAGCAAAGGGGTCGACCCCCATGGGTCGGCCCCTGCGGTGACATGGATGCAGGGCCAGAGAAGATGCAAATGCAACTCCATTTTTGCTTATTCTGATTTTTTTTGCTGATGGTGTTCAATCCCCATTCTTTCCCTTGTCCAATTTGTTTTTAGCAATTACAGACTCATGCTTAGCAGTGAAACCCCAGCTCAATTTGATCAACAATGTAGTTAGTGCACCCTTCATCCAGTCTTGCTTCAATTTCAGTTTCAAATCAGGGGTTTAAATTCTGGCTCAACAGTTAGATCTTCATTTATTCTGAGTTTAGCAATTCAAAGACTGTATTGGATTGGGGTGCCTCCCTCAACTCATACTGGCTCACACTGCATCTTGATTCTTAAAACAGAAAGTTCTGTGATCAACATTCTTATTTTAGCCGTTTCAATTCCAACAATCCCAAATCTCATTCAGAACGTCTTCTAAATTTTAGCCCACAGCATCAGTTCGACTGCACACCCATGTAAAACTGTCATCCTTAGTCCATTTCCCCTTGTTTCCATTTGTTCCATGCATTCTTTTACACTCTTTGATTTTGTTACAAGTTCAAATCTAAAATTCGGCAGCACCTCCCCTTAACCCAAAGCATTTGGGGGATAAATAGGGGACACCATCCACGGAGAGAACTCCGAGGTGACCCCGAAACAAAGAGGGTGCGCCCGAAGGCAACGACCCCATTAACCCACGTCGGTTTATGGAGAAATCCTGAGGACGAGCCTAGTAGGAATCCCATTGGCCGAAGGGGCGCCACAATCCCATTCCAGGGACATGGTCTTAAAAATTGTTTCCTTGCCGAGGCATAAAGCCACCAATGTCTACTCACCGGAGAGAATCACCCGGGGTCTACATTATAAGGGAATGAGCCCCCAGGAATTCGAGAGTATTCAGAAATTCAAAGGGGGAAGAAGGACAAATTTATGAAAAGGACTAGACTTGGGATGAATCCCATGTGCCTCATCCCTTCGATGCCAATGGTGGTGGAAGCCAGCCAGACACCGAGGTGGGATTTAGAGGATGTAAAAAAATTCAAGGAAGAAAAAGGTAAAAGGGGATCCATGGAAGTATGCATATAGTAGAAGGGTGGATTCAAATAAGGTAGAAGGTATATGACCATGCCGAACTTACACATGTATGCGTAAAAAAAAAAGAAGCAGAGCTAAGGCGAACATGGGCGGACATCTCATATATGCTTATATGTATACACATATATATGTACATAGGTATACATATCTATTGCACAAGAAAGCATCACATTCGTACCAGAACTAAGAAACAAGTAGAATGGGGTGGAGGGACATAGATGGGCATAACAGATAGCTATATTCATATGCACATGCCATAAAAAAAAATAGACGCTCTTCTCATGAAGAAATCGGGGATCAAACCCCTATATCTCATTTCCTTATAGAAGGGCTACGTCACAAGAACATCAAACATTGTGGAATGGGAGGTAAAAAGAAAACTTGAATGAAAACCCACCCTCTTACAAAGAACTTCGCACACTCCTTTCTTCCCCGAGCCCCCAGGACAAAAATCTCTCTAACCCCTGATCTTGTTCACAGCACTCTGGGGTGGCCGGAGCCAAATAGGTTGGAGGCAGAGACAAGGGCGCTCCTACCAGACTTTCGCCGGAGAGGGGGGATTCTACCAGGATCTCTCTAACCAACCTTTTTCTTCAGCCGCGCAAGGGCCCCTCTTATAGGGACGGAGTCTTCTCCCATCGCTGTTGCCGCCTGTTGCTGCCGGTGCTCTTCCCACAGTTGCCGCGGCCGTTGCTTCTCCGGTAGAAGAGATTTCCATTCGTGGGGTGGCCGCGCTTCTGCCTTCATCGTTGGTGAACCGAGGTTTTCCGGAAGTGTGCTGCGCTCCATTGCCCTTGAGGGAGGAGCCCCTGCGAACATTGAATGCACAGGACGGTGGTGAAGGGGCCTTCGATCGGACCGTCGGTCGTTGAGAGGAGACTGATGGTCACTGCTCTAGACTGCCGGTCGCAAGCGCCGGCCGACGAGGGGAGCTCCGCGTGTGGGGGGAAGAAAGAGAAAAGAAAAAAAAGAAAGGGGTGAGAAGGGAGACACGGGAGGAGAGGGTGTGACACTAGCGTGAACAGTACCCGCATTTTCCTTCTATTTCTCTCTTTTTTTTTAAAATTCTTCTCCCTTTTACTCTTTGCCCCCCCTCTTTCTTCTTGTATTTGTATACATGCACCCTGCGCCCCCACTTCTTCTTTGTGTGTGTTTTTTTTGTGCCCACAAATGCCCCCCGGCCGCAGGCGGCGCAAGCGAGGGACGAGTGCGCGGGGCCCGTGGGTGTAGACTATCATATTTCTCTATTCTTCGAGCTGATAGATCATTGGTCCGGTGCAAATTCGCAGGAAAGCGCTCACTCCTTCAGCGAAGGGATGAGGGGATCACTTCACCGCATAGACACGCGGATCGAGACATCTAGCCCGAGTGGGGGTGTTTAGTCATCGGCATGAGGTTAATGCCAAAGCAAGGAGATAGTTTATGCGTCGCTTTAGACTAAAGGCCTATGCCAACTGGATGAGGCCAATCCCGAGAGGGATTGATGGCTCGTGCTCGGTTAAGGAAGGCTGTTCATTCATCGACTCGGACAAGGGGTCTGAGTCGAAGGCTTTGTAAGGGGTCCGATGGAACGAGAGGAGTTTGTGTCCATTGGTTTGGATGAGGAGTTCGAGTCAAGGGTTTATTCGTCGATGCCGATAAAGCGCCGTGGATTGACGTGGTTTATTCATTAACACGGGGTTAGTGTCAAAACAATGGTCTTCTTGTTCGTGGCTTCAGACGGAAGATCTGGGCCATCGGTTTATTCGTCGATGTTGACAGGGAGTCGGGGACCGACGTGGTTTATTCATTGACACGGGGCTAGTGTCAACGCAAGGAAAATGGTTTATTCTCTCTTCCCTGGTCCGGACAGAAGGTCCGAATCAGGTGTGCATTTGTCGGGACCGACAGGGTGTCGGAGACCGACTTAGCTTCTTTGTCTCTTTGTTGATTCGTCAACACGGGGTTAGTGTCAACGCAAGGGAAAGGGTTTATTCTCTCTTCCCTGGTCCGGACAGAAGGTCCGAATCAGGTGTGCATTTGTCGGGACCGACAGGGTGTCGGAGACCGACTTAGCTTCTTTGTCTCTTTGTTGATTCGTCAACACGGGGTTGGTGTCAACGCAAGGAAAGGAGGTTGATTCCCCAAGCCCAAACGGAAGGTTCGGGCGAGGTGTTTTTCGTCAGTGTCGACAAGATGTCAAGGGCTGACATGGTTTGTTTGCCCCCTTTTTTTTGTTCTTCTTTCTTCCTTTCTTTTCTTTTCTTCTCTTTTTTTTCCTTTTTTTCCTTTTTTTTCTTTTTTTTTCTCTTTTTTTTTGAAGGGCAGACAATGGCGAAACCATCCGGACGATAGTGACGCAAATTCGCCCGCGGCAGGGCGGAGAAACATACTATTCATTAAATGGAGGAATCGGGGGGTGGTACAACCTTAAATGCTTACCATTAAGGGGTGAAAACTGAACCTCCCCTCGATGATTAACGATCACATACGCCCCACCCTCGTAGACTTTCTAGACCACGTAGGGTCCTAGCCAATTCTCATTTAGCTTGCCTTTAGGATTGGCAGCCATAACCTCTCTCCTCTTGACCATAACAAGATCACCCTTCTTAAACTCACGCTCCTTGACGAGCTTGTCAAAGGCGCGCGATATCCGGGCCTGATAAACCTGGATGTTTTGCTGAGCTTGAAGTCGCTTCCCCTCCAGATCGGCAAGCTCTTCAAGTCTTCGTTCTACGCTGGACTGTTCCTCCCCGACCAAGCCTTGCTGGATCGCAACCCGCAGGGAGGGTACCTCCAGTTCCACGGGGACGATTGCCTCCGAGCCGTACACCAGGGAGAAAGGTGAGCAGCCCGTCGGGGTCTTGTAGACGGTACGATATGCCCATAGTGCCTCGTACATTTTGTCTTCCCAGTCTCTCTTGTTGGAGCTGATGGTCTTTGCCAGGAGGGTGCAGAGAGTCTTGTTGAACGCTTCCGCCAGCCCATTAGCCTGAGGGTTGTATGGGGTGGAGGTCCTCCAATCAATCTTGTACTTTTCGGCCAACCTGTAGACCTTTTGATTTCGAAAATGACTTCCATTATCTGACACGATTCGGCTAGGAATTCCGAATCGGAAAATCACATTTCGCCGGATGAACCGGGCTACAATTTCCCCTGTCACTTCCCTCAAAGCTACAGCCTCTGCCCATCGAGAGAAGTAATCTGTTATTGCCAAAATGTACTTACATCCTGAAGAGGATGGGGGCAATGGGCCCACTACATCGGTTCCCCACTGAGCAAACGGCCAGCTGGGTGTTGTCAGGTGTAACTGTGTGGGGGGCCGCCTAGGGACCGTTGCGTGCTCCTGGCATTTTTGGCATGACTTGGCATACTTGCTACAATCATCGAACATCGTCGGCCAGTAATAGCCTAACTTCTTGATTTCAATCTTCATTTTAGGGCCTGCCTGATGTGCACCTGCCGTCCCGGCATGGACCACTTTCATGACTTTCCAGGCCTCCTCAGTAGACAAACACCGTAGGAGGACCTTCCTTTTGGCATCGGCCATGATTCGGAACAAGATTCCATTTCGGACCTCGTAGGACCCCTTTATTCTGATCAACTTAATCTTCTCTTCTCTCTGCTTGGGTAACTGCTGATATTTGAACCACTGCAACAGGGGCTCTCTCCAGTCAGGTGAGACGGCCACCTCCGCCGAGGCGACTTCACATTCTTCTTCTTCTTCGGGCTCCTCCAGCATGCTGGGGACTTGACGACGATTAATCACCTGTATATCGAGTGACTCTCCTGGAGGGATTGCCAACGAGCTTGCCAGCTTGGCCAGAGCATCAGCCTGTGCATTCTCCCCCCTGGCCACATGGCCTATTTCGATGAGGTAGAAGTGCCCCATGAGCTGTTTAGCCTTGGCGTGGTATGGGAGTAGTTCAGGCTTCCGAACGTCAAACTGCCCTTGGACCTGTCTAACGATCAGCAGTGAGTCGCCGAAGACTTGTAGCATCCGGATCTTCATGTGCAGCGCGACCTGGAGGCCAATGATCAAGGCTTCATACTCCGCCTCATTGTTTGTGCAGGGCTTGCTGATGGAACAGGATGTGTGCAACACTTCTCCCTCTGGGGATTTGAGGACGATACCGGCCCCGGCCCTTATTTTGGTGTGCCCCGTCGAGCTAGTTTCTGCCCTTGACGCCCCGTCAAAGTATAATTGCCACGTGGCTTGCCGGATGTGATTCACCTCCAATGCCTCATCTTCGGGCAATTCTGTCGTCAGTGGAGAATCCTCGGGCACAGAGTGCGCTGCGAGGAAGTCTACTATGGCTTGACCCTTAACGGCCTTCTGCGGCACATAGGTGATGTCGAACTCCATCAGCAACACTGCCCACTTGCCGAGGCGTCCCTTTAGTGCTGGCTGAGAAAGGATGTACTTGACAGGGTCGGCTCTTGATATCAACTGTACCTCATGTGACAACATATAATGTCTCAGCTTCTTAGCGGCGAAGACCAAGGCCAAGCAGACCTTTTCGATTGGGGTGTATCTTCCTTCCGCCCCAACCAAGCTCCGACTGAGGTAATAGAGTGCCTGCTCCTTCCCCTCATCATTATTCTGGGCGAGCATTGCCCCCAGTGAACACTCAGTGGCAGCTATATATAGGATGAGCGGCCTCCCCTTCACTGGTGCCCCCAACACGGGTGGCGTCTGTAAATATTCTTTCAGTTGATCCAGGGCCCTCTGACATTCCTGACTCCAATAGAAAGGTGCATTCTTTGTCATCAGTTTGTGGAATGGCTGGCAGCGCCCTGACAGGTTGGAGATGAACCTGTGGATGTAGGCCAGCCGGCCTTGAAGGGACCTGAGCTCCCCCAGGTTCTTCGGAGGCGGCAACTCCTGAATGGCTTTAATTTTGGCGGGGTCAATCTCAATTCCCCTGTACCGGACTACAGAGCCAAGAAACCTTCCGCTGGAGACGCCGAAGGCACATTTCATCGGATTCATCTTCAGCCCATACTGTCACAATCTTTGGAAAATGACCCTGAGGTCGTGGAGATGATCCTCCCTCTTCTTGGGCTTGACGACCAAATCATCAATGTAACATTCGACCTTGCTATACAGTAGCTCGTCGAATATCTTGGTCATTGCTCTTTGGTAGGTTGCCCCAGCATTTTTGAGACCAAAGGGCATTCTCTTGTAGTGGAATATCCCTTTAGGTGACCGAAACGCTGTTTGAACTCGGTCATGCTCCGATATCCATATTTGATTATAGCCGGACGACCCGTCCATGAAGGATAGTGCTTCGTGACCAGTGGTTGCGTCAATCATCACTTCAGTGACAGGCACCGGAAAGTCATCCTTCGGACATGCTTTGTTTAGGTCGCGGAAGTCCACGCAGATCCTGATTTGTCCATTCTTCTTCTTCACTGGTACAATATTGGCCAACCAAGTCGTGTACTGGTTCTCGGACACGAAGTCAACGTCAATAAGTTTGTCGACTTCCTTACAAATTTGGCTGATTAATTCAGGCCTCATGCGCCGGGGGGGCTGTTTCACCGGCTTGATCTTGGGATCGATGGCTAACATGTGCTGGGCCACGTTGGGGCTTAGACCAGGCATCTCTTTATAATTCCAGGCAAAGCAGTCCCGGAACTCTTGCAGAAGTTTTGTGTACTGCTCTCGCTCCCCGGGAGACAGGAGAGCACTGAGAAAGGTCGGCCTGGGATCGCCCTCCGTGCCGAGGTTAACCTCGACGAGTTCATCAACGGTGGCTTGGCCGCCGTCTTCAATCTCTGGGGGAGCCGAGAGTAGATCGACGAAATCCTGGTCCTCCTCTTCTGCCTCAAGGACCTCGAACACTCCATCTCGCTCCACCTCATTGAGAGATGGGGCGCTGCTCGTCTCCTCCTCTGGCTTTAAGGTTGACGATGGCATCGATGACATGCCTCTTGGACTGCTTCGGCAGTAACCAGACACAGGGTTGGCCTTAGGGGTGGTAGGCCCTCCAGCTTCCTGGTTTTGCGAGACGTCATCATAAACTGTGACGGTCTCCGCTTCAACGTGTTCCCAGCATTTGTAAGGAGCGTTCTCATGTGGCGCTCCACTTACAGGCATCGGAGACTGCGGTCTATTCGGTGGACTGAAGAGGTGGATGACTTCTTCAGGTGTTTCCTGGTAGTTATCGTAGACGGCCTCCACGAGGACTGGGCCGGCCTCCTGCCACGCCCGGGCTTGTTCCGCTTCCGGCCACGAGTCTTGTTCACCTTCCGACGCCCCTCCAGAAGTTTGGTATAGGATTGACACAGTATATATGCCCCTTTCTTGGACATCTGCCACATGGGGACGTGGAGGGATCACCTCGTACCTTCCCATCTTGAGCTCGCCCCTTTCGATCAGGCCCTGAGCAATGTCTTTGAAGCAACAACAGTCTTCAATAGGATGGCTCAGTATCCGATGGTAGGGACAGAAAAGAGGATCACTGCTTCTTCGGGCGTCTTGCGGCCTCTTGGACTCCGGGAGGGAGATCTTGCGATAGTGGCAAGCCCACTCGAAGATCCTTCTTGTCTTGTTCCTTGGGAAGGAGTAGGGCCTCTGCATCCTTTCTCGTAGCGTGAGGCCTTGGTTCGCCGGCCGGCTAGCTGATGGAGTAGCAGCTTCTCTGTCTTCCCTGCCTGGACGTGCGGGAGCCCTGGAACCGGTGCTTGAAGACTGACTGGTACACGGGCTCTGCCAGGAGGCGATGCTCCTGATCAGGTCGGACAAAAGGAAGGTTGTCTCTGCCAGTTGTATCTTCAGCATCTCGATCTCTTGTTGCTGTTGATAGCAGAGGGCGAGCATAATAGGATCATATTGAGTGAGGTCCACAATACGACCCATATTATTGTCCGCCGCCTCCGCGCCAGATTGGAGTGGAAGTGTTCCTTCAGCCCGGCCATTTAGGGTCGGTCCTTGGACAAGGGGTGGAAACATCTCTATATCCCTATACAGAGGCGGGTTCCAGAGGAAGACCTCCTCATCTTGCGGGCTGACACTCTGAAGTGGGAGACGAGTCTGGCCCTCGACTCCCTAGGCATCGGCTTCCTCTGAGGGGATACCGCTTGCTGATGCTGAGGCTGAGATGACATCGACCTCGTAGAATTCTTCGACTGAGAAGCCCAGGCCTGGATGCCGAGTGACTTGCAATAGGCTCCGGTCCATGTTTGGCGGGTGCCACATTTCTCTGAACATTTTCTTGTTGCTTGCCGGTTGGCAAAGGGGAATCCCCTGTCTCCTGGCCATTTCGGCCATACGGGGTGCCATATAAGGGAGCCCCACAATTGGGACCATAAGGTCACATAATTCTTCAGGGAGTTTGCAGTCACCATCTCCCTTGATAGGTCGCTCCCTTGCCGTGTAGAAGACTGTAGGCTTCCCGTCGGGGTTGGGCACCTCCCATGTTTTCAATGGTTCAACTGTGTGACAGTCGGTCTCTGCTAAGGGCTTGAAGATGCCTGGTGGTACCCTGACGTCCTCGAGCAAGTCTTCAAGGTGTGGTGCCCCCGGAGGAGCACAAATAACAGAGGGAATTGCCTTGATCGCCCCCCTCGCTTCGGAAACAACGGACACTTCTGGAGGAGCCACGTATCCGGGAGGCGGCGGAGGGAACCACCCGCTCGGCTCGGCCTTCTTCCTTTCTTTCCCCTTGTCATGAGAGGTGCAAGGAGCCTCCTCAGATCCTTCCAGGTACAGCTTGGCATCGAGCAGATGGCACTCGAACACTTCAAAAGGGTGAAGATCTTCAAAAACCCTTTGCTCTTTCCCGTTGCACGGGTACTTAATGCACTGGTGTAAGGTGGATGCCACCACCTGATTCTGGTGCAGCCAGGGGCGACCCAGCAACGCCTTATAAGTAGTGTTGAAATTGATCACATAGAATTGCACCCTAGTGGTGAGGTCGCCTAGGGTGAGGCTGAACTCTGCAGTTCCCATGGGGACTTCACACTTCTGGTTGAAGCCGGTGATCTTCATGTTGTGGACTTCGACTAGGTGCACATCAAAGTAGTACTTCTGGTATATCCTGTACGGGAGTATATTGACTGCCGCTCCCGCATCAATTAGTATCCTGTTGACGGGCTGCCCATTCAACTGCCCCTTCATGAACAGTGGTCTGTTGTGGTTGCTTGTAGGTAGCAGCATGTCTTCCTCTGTGAAGGTCACGTTCACCTCGGCCCGCTCCTCGGCGAAGTAGCTTTCAAAGTAAGCCGGGGCCTGTAGGGCTACAATGAGGGCTTGTCGAACTCCTTCATCGAGGGAGAGTATTTCCCAGACCGTGAATCTCGTTGGGATTCTTTTAAGCTGCTCCATGATTCTGCTAATGGCCTTGACACTGGCCAACCGCATTTCTTCAGTCCTGTCCCGCTTGATATTATTTCGCGGTCGAGGGGCCGGCTTGGGAGGGAGGCCGCTCCCTTCACCGGATGCATTCTGGGCTTGCGTCACCTGCTGGGATGGTTCCCTTTCTTCCATGAATTTGGCATGATTTGGGGTGTTATCATCTCCTTCTTTTGCTGGGGGAGGAGCGACTGCAGATGGGATGGAGGGACCACCCGCCTTCTTGGCCGGCCGGCTCTGGGGCAGTGCCGGTTGCTTGCCGCTCCTTGATTGTACGAACTCAACGAACGAAGGGGCACTCTGGCCGCTTGGGTTTTTCGGGTAGAGGCCGGAAGGAGGGGGAATCTCTACACCTTTGACCTCTGGTTCGAGTACACGGTATGTTGATTCTCCCTTGAACATGATGTTGCGGTCGAATTGCTGAGGGCGTCCCCATTTCTTCCCCGATCTAGTGGTGTACTGGGAGTTAGAGGCCTCGGCTTGGTCAATCTCCACCAGCTCGAGACGGCCTTCCTCTTCTTCCTCTTTCAAGGACAGGGTGGTGTCGAACAAAGCTGACAGGGTGTTGCAAGACAGCATGACTTCCTCTTTCTTCTCGGCCTCGGCCTTCTTCTTGTTCTTGTTCTTCTTCCTTTCTTTAGGTGGTGGTTGCTCACGGGGGAGCTCCCCCCACAGAGGAGGCTCTTCTTCCGCTCCCAGCTCACCTTCAGCCCCAGGGGAGATCTCTAGTGCCTGGAGCTGCTCCGAGGGGAAATACTCCTTGAGCTCGACGGGACGGAGCTCAGGCTGCTTGTACTCCTCCATTTCCTCAATCTGGGCCTGCAGCCGCTGAACTGCGGGGCTGGCCTCCTTGCGCATCCGCATCGGGATGAGCTCTTTCTTGTTGTCGGTCAGACGCCTCACGACTAGCCTCGGGGCTGTGTCGTGCCATACCGGGGTTACCGGTGGCTGTGGGGGCCTAGGTGTAACACCCTTCATGTGAATTCTCGGACTGGGCCGGGGTGGTTGCCTTCTTCTTCTAGTCTTCATCGGGACGGACTGCCAACCTCCTTGCTCTTCGGCTGGCCCTCGGACGAAAGCCTCATAAGTGTGCAAGGTGCTAGCTTCCGACACCTCCTCAGGCAGCTGTTGATACAGCGACACCATGTTGACAGTGGGAACCAAATTAGGCATTTCATGTGGCTGCGGGGGCTCCACCCTGAGCTCCCCCATGTCGAGCTCTCCCTTCTTAATCAAAGACTCAATGATGTCTTTGAAGATGTAGCAGTCTTCAATGCTATGCCCGATCATCTGATGATACGGACAGAAACGAGGGTCGTCCTTCTTTCTCAAGTCGCCTGGTCTCTTCGGCTCTGGAAGTGTGACCTTGTTGTATTTGGTAGCCCATTCGAACAATAGCCGGGTTTTGTCCCGACAGAAGGAGTAGAGTTTGCTTCTCATTTTCTCTCGCAGAGAGGGACCTTCTCGCCGATCGGCGGGCTTGGCCGGAAGGGATTTGGCTGCTTCTTTTTCCTTCTCACTCTGCCTTTCAAATGCCTTGAAGTCTACTGCATGAACCTCCTGTGGCACCGGCCTTTTCTCGGCTTGCCGAGCCTTCTGACTGGATGCGACTGGGGTGGAGGAGTATCGGGCCAGGAAGGCCTCGATCTCTGCCACGATATTATTCAGGTGATCAAATGACTTCACCTCAGCGCCGATCATCCTTTCCAGGACCTCCTTCTTCAGGTTCTGCTTACATATTTGCACTGCATCTTCCTGGGGCAATGGGCGCTTGCACCTCATACTGAGGTTCCTCCATCTTCTGATGTAGTCCAGCGCAGACTCATCAGTCCTCTGTCTGGTGGCGTAAAGCTCCGCCATGGTGACTTCTCATTCTGCTATGTAGAATCTTTCTTTAAATTTCTTCTGCATGTCGAGCCAGTCGACGATGGACCCTGCGGGCAAGCCCGAGTACCACTCGAAGGCGAGCCCCGTCAATGTAGATCCGAAGAACTTCAGGAGGTAGGATTCGTCTGCAGCAAGATCGCCCATGATGTTCACATAGTAGGCAATGTGCTCCCTGGGAGACCCTTGCCCATTGAACTTCTCGAACTTTGGAGGTTTGGTGATGCCAGGTGGCAGCTTCTTGGCAGCATGGTACGCCGGATAAGGTACCCGGTACGCGTCAAAGGGGACATGGTGATTGTCTCCCCTCTCCGCAAGCTTCATCTCTATCATCTGTTCCAACATCAGTTTACTTACAGCCGCTGGGTCGGCCGGGCTTGGGTAGAAGTGAGCCGGCTGAGCCAATGGCGTGGTCAGCACCGTGGCTTGGGGTGCGGCAACAGAACCCTGGAAAGTGAAAGCTGAAGGCGCAACTGGCGCTGTAGGCTGCGGTTGAAGTGGAGGAGCATTCCCTCCGTAGTTGAGCGCCGGCGAGGGTGCCGCCACTTGTGGAGATGCTTCTGAAGCCTGCCCATTGCCCCCAGGGGTTTCAGGCAGTGCTTCAGTCTGTCCGGAGCTGGAGGGTTGGGAGTTCCTCTCATTCAGTTGTTTCTTCAACAATTCAATCTCCTGCTGATACTGCTGCATCATGAGCAGTACAGCGGGGTCGTTCAGAGCAGAGCCGGGAGTACCTCCTCTCTCTTCAGCTGGAGCCTCTTCAGATGAGGTAGATGGCAGGCCGCTAGTGTCTCCGGCAGTGATGACATTTGCGGCGACGGTGGTCAGGAGTTCTTCAGGGGCGGCGTCATCGACACGGCCCTGTATTATCTCAGTCGCGGCCCTCCCTCTCCTGGTGAGGGGGCCTGGTCTTTCGGCCAGCCTGGCCATTCCTTCGGGCTCAGTGGGTAGGGCCCCATATCGGCCAAAAACCCCAGCCATGTTGCAAGAGTAGACCCTCATGTCTCTAGTCTTTCCTGATGCCCTTCTGCCTGATCGGCCAGGGAAGGTCAGTCTATCAAAGACCGACCTTCGCAGCTGTGCTTCTTCCCGAGGCGGGGACATGTAATAATCTTCTGGTATGTTCCTCGACTCAGCAGTTGGCGGGGATTGAGGCTCTCGCACTTCTGGGATGCTGGCTACTGCTTGCAATAGCCTCTGGCGCCCGAGTGGGGTGCTTGCCGGGCCATACAAGTAGGCCCTCATGACTCCATTCACCTCCTCCTGTGAGTGGAAGGGGGTCGGGGTGTATAGCACGGCTTCATCTTCACCGTGTGACCGGCGGGATGGATGCCTTGATCCGGTGAGGCCGTGATGGTGTCGGGGGCGCCGGTGACGGGCGTCCCTTGGCAGTGACGGGGCGGCAAGCCCCAAGTGGCATTCTGCATCTGTTGGCCCTGCCGTACTCTTCCTTCTTTGTCTTTCAAGGCGGACTTGTTCCGGCCCAGCCTGAGCCGCTGGAGTATTTCGGGTACCCTTGGGCACCCACACCTTCTTCCTCTCTGCTGGTTGGTAGGCCGGCCACTCTTCCGACCCCTCAACCTTGCTTGGCTTCTTCTTTTCTTTCTCCGCCAGTGCCTGAAAAGAGTTCCGCACCGGCACATTAGGGACGACCCGATCCGGGATCGCCTCCGCCCTTCGTCCGTTCAGGTGCACCCGGACGCTACCGACAATGATTGATTTGCCGGAGTTTGACATCCGCCTTCCGGAGGGAGTAACCCCCGCCTGGTTCTTGCGGCACCTCCTCCGGTGCGATGCCGATCCTTGGTTGGACGGGCCAGCAGTGACGCGCACGTGGTGCACAAGGCAACTCATCGCCTCGGCCGAGGCGCGGCCACCGGTTTGGGCCAATGGGCGGCCAGCAGCAGTCTTGGCGGCGCCCTGGGTGAGGGTGCCTACTTCAGCAGCATCGGACGCATCCACGTCCAACAGGTTCACGAACGCTACCCCGAGGAAGTTGGGGAAGCCGACAACGGGAGGGAAGCTCCCGTAGCGAAGCGGGATGGCTAGGTAGCCATCCCGGGCATGGCTCTCCACGGTGAGAGGACCGAAAGTAGCCGCCATCATCTTGCCTAGTAAACGTCCTGCATTTGCAGATCAAACAATTAGTCTTTCAAGAAGGGACCGTAGGGCCCTCTAATCCGGCGAAGAGATGAAGGGAAATTTTTGTCCCACCGGGCGTGCCAGACTTGTGGACGCACTTTTTATCAATTTCGTTTATTTAGTGCGTGGGCGTGCCAGTCACAAAGTGACGGTTTATTCGGGCTTCGTGGAAACCCGGGTGCGCGCGATCTGACTGATCAGATGATTGTGTGTATCGTGTCGGGACAAAAACCCGCCGCGCCATAAAGGTCACGACGTTAATTACATCCCCTCGGAGAAGGGAAAACCCTTGATTAGTCGCCAGGAAAAGAGGCCCTACGGCCATAAAACTAACATTAATGAAAACAAAATATTGAAATTCATGAGTTGTATGGAAATGTCCCTCGATAGGGTGAGAATGCTTAAATCATGTCTGTCGCTCATCGACCATTTTGTGTTCGGACGAAAGTTCGCATTGGAAACATGACAATAGCGGATACGAAACCCGTGAAAATGTATGCCAAGTATACAGCAGATTTGATAGAAGAGCGGGATCAAATCCCAATGGAAACGAATCCAGTCTGACGGATTATCGGCCCAGGGCAGTGTCGAGTCACGACCATATCGGGATGTTTCCCAAAGTCTGGACCTGATTTAGAGGGGCGACTTTGATATTATTTTCACCGGGTTCGGGAAAGCAAGGACCCCAGAGCGGATTTTGTTTGATCAATTATTATTATTTTTTTATTTGTTTTTTTTTAGGGGGGAAAACAGCCGGCTGTGGGCTGCAGGCCAGATTGCAGGCAGTTGGGGCGGTGTCGACTCCCGGAGTCGACACTTCCCCAAGCAGTGGATCTATAACAGTTTTTTTTGTGGGTGTTGTTCTTGCGTAGGAGGGGGAAATGCATACAAGAGATCAATGGTTTGCACTGGTTGTTGCTTCAGTTATTGACTATACATGCGTTGGCTTAAATATGCTATAGGGAAATGCATGCTAGACATGCATGAAGTATGCTATGAATGGCCATGCATTTGATGCCGTGCAATTTGCAATCAATCCTCCAGAAGTTCAGATTCAGCCCCAAAGCTTTGATCACTACCCCTTTTCTTCCCACTTATGCACAATGGCATTTGGTCATCTACAGCTGTACACATGCAAGGATGCTCATGAGGACAAAGTGGCTGCCATGTGTCACATGCCCAAGGAATTGTCCCAGTGTGGCTATCTTCAATGCAGAGACTCCAATTTTTGAACAAAGGGGTAGAGTTTTCTTTTTTAACCTGTCACCCAATTCAGTTCTTAGTCATTCTGATTTTTGTAGACCTCCGAAGGGTGTGTTTGGTTGTTTGGGACTCAATATGAATGAGTCCAATCTTGACTGAATTCTCCACCCTAGCCTGAGGGATTGGGTGTTTTAAAGTTCTGACATGAATACAAAAGTTCAGTAGACTTCTTCATGTTAGCAGAAGTTTGCTGATGGGCAAACTGAGTCTTAAGTAACTTTGCTTGCATCACCGGCTCGGCTGAACTGCACTGATCTTTATTGGGAGTGGGATCCAGAAGGTGGCTTCGGTTATTCTGGATTGCTGGACTGAAATTTGCATTACTGCATAACTGGATTGGCTTGTTGTTCTTAGCCTCATGGTCAACCTGTTAATGTGAATCTCACAGAGAATTCTGACCCGGTTGAGTTCAGGAACTGAATTGAACCCTCCATTCTTTGCACATTGTTTAATCCATATGCTGGCTTGTTATAATGACTTGGGCTTTTGTTAATTCTGCAGAACTAAGGTCTCTACAGGTCCCAGCCCTTTTGCATCATTAGAGCCTGCAGTCATCTTGGCTTCTTTATATGCGTATTCAAGAAGAGTTTTGATCTTCCACTTTGGATTCATTTTCAGTCCTTGAATCAGTGAACCTCGTGATCAAAAACTCATAAATTTTTGTTTTGCTTGCTTTGCTCCCAGTAACCCCCAGAGTCGGGGCCAGCCGATACACTCTCTGAATTTCACTTATGCAACACTTCTTGACATGCAATGCTACTTGCTTTGGTTAAGATGGGAATTGAGAGAAGATGCATGGTATGTGCTGGGTTAGGGGAAGATGCAGTACACGCATGCAATATGTTGATGCCTTAGGATGAAAATGCAAAGGAGATTGCCCTATCATGTTGACGGAGGGTAGATCTTCAATGATTATTATGCTATTTGAAAGAAGGAATGGAAGCCTCTGAACATGAGATGCTGGGCAGAAGGAGAGGCCGACCCCTTTACTTTCTCCTCTTCAATTTCATTTAAACCTCAGCCTTTACCTGCTTTAGTTTTCAATGATCTTTAGAATCACAGCTGGCCATTATGCTTCCTGAATTCCAGTGTACAGCAATTAGTGCACACTCCTTGACACATGTTGGTTTGACTGAATTTCAGCGTTTGGATTTAGGCATCATGAGCAACATTTCAGTATTTCCTTTCTTTTGTTCCAGTAGCTTTTGGAATGCAATTCAATTGCTGCACTTTCTGTGGGTTTAGTTTTGCATGAAGATTTTGTTTAGACAGTCCATCTGTCCTTCCTTGGTTGATTGTTGGCTTTCTTAACTCAGCATATCCGGCACTTGCATTGGTTAACATGTAAATCAAAATGTGCATGGTATGAGGGGAATTTCAGACATTCAGAGGATGTAAAGTGTGACGATGGGAATTAATGAATCAAGGAGGCCCTAAGATTATGATGTGATGCAAGATTAGATGGCAATGCTATGCATGCATGCTAGGTATGTATTGAGATGATGAATTCAATGAGGACCCTTTATTATACATGCAGGAGCTCCCTTCACAATGACAAATATGTAAGTGCATATTTAGCATGTCTTTCTTCTTTTCTGAGACAGGTAAAGCCACTTCTGCGTGAGGGCAGACATAGGGTGCTGAGCAAAGGGGTCGACCCCCATGGGTCGGCCCCTGCGGTGACATGGATGCAGGGCCAGAGAAGATGCAAATGCAACTCCATTTTTGCTTATTCTGATTTTTTTTGCTGATGGTGTTCAATCCCCATTCTTTCCCTTGACCAATTTGTTTTTAGCAATTACAGACTCATGCTTAGCAGTGAAACCCCAGCTCAATTTGATCAACAATGTAGTTAGTGCACCCTTCATCCAGTCTTGCTTCAATTTCACTTTCAAATCAGGGGTTTAAATTCTGGCTCAACAGTTAGATCTTCATTTATTCTGAGTTTAGCAATTCAAAGACTGTATTGGATTGGGGTGCCTCCCTCAACTCATACTGGCTCACACTGCATCTTGATTCTTAAAACAGAAAGTTCTGTGATCAACATTCTTATTTTAGCCGTTTCAATTCCAACAATCCCAAATCTCATTCAGAACGTCTTCTAAATTTTAGCCCACAGCATTAGTTCGACTGCACACCCATGTAAAACTGTCATCCTTAGTCCATTTCCCCTTGTTTCCATTTGTTCCATGCATTCTTTTACACTCTTTGATTTTGTTACAAGTTCAAATCTAAAATTCGGCAGCACCTCCCCTTAACCCAAAGCATTTGGGGGATAAATAGGGGACACCATCCACGGAGAGAACTCCGAGGTGACCCCGAAACAAAGAGGGTGCGCCCGAAGGCAACGACCCCATTAACCCACGTCGGTTTATGGAGAAATCCTGAGGACGAGCCTAGTAGGAATCCCATTGGCAGAAGGGGCGCCACAATCCCATTCCAGGGACATGGTCTTAAAAATTGTTTCCTTGCCGAGGCATAAAGCCACCAATGTCTACTCACCGGAGAGAATCACCCGGGGTCTACATTATAAGGGAATGAGCCCCCAGGAATTCGAGAGTATTCAGAAATTCAAAGGGGGAAGAAGGACAAATTTATGAAAAGGACTAGACTTGGGATGAATCCCATGTGCCTCATCCCTTCGATGCCAATGGTGGTGGAAGCCAGCCAGACACCGAGGTGGGATTTAGAGAATGTAAAAAAATTCAAGGAAGAAAAAGGTAAAAGGGGATCCATGGAAGTATGCATATAGTAGAAGGGTGGATTCAAATAAGGTAGAAGGTATATGACCATGCCGAACTTACACATGTATGCGTAAAAAAAAAAAGAAGCAGAGCTAAGGCGAACATGGGCGGACATCTCATATATGCTTATATGTATACACATATATATGTACATAGGTATACATATCTATTGCACAAGAAAGCATCACATTCGTACCATAACTAAGAAACAAGTAGAATGGCGTGGAGGGACATAGATGGGCATAACAGATAGCTATATTCATATGCACATGCCATAAAAAAAAATAGATGCTCTTCTCATGAAGAAATCGGGGATCAAACCCCTATATCTCATTTCCTTATAGAAGGGCTACGTCACAAGAACATCAAACATTGTGGAATGGGAGGTAAAAAGAAAACTTGAATGAAAACCCACCCTCTTACAAAGAACTTCGCACACTCCTTTCTTCCCCGAGCCCCCAGGACAAAAATCTCTCTAACCCCTGATCTTGTTCACAGCACTCTGGGGTGGCCGGAGCCAAATAGGTTGGAGGCAGAGACAAGGGCGCTCCTACCAGACTTTCGCCGGAGAGGGGGGATTCTACCAGGATCTCTCTAACCAACCTTTTTCTTCAGCCGCGCAAGGGCCCCTCTTATAGGGACGGAGTCTTCTCCCATCGTTGTTGCCGCCTGTTGCTGCCGGTGCTCTTCCCACAGTTGCCGCGGCCGTTGCTTCTCCGGTAGAAGAGATTTCCATTCGTGGGGTGGCCGCGCTTCTGCCTTCATCGTTGGTGAACCGAGGTTTTCCGGAAGTGTGCTGCGCGCCATTGCCCTTGAGGGAGGAGCCCCTGCGAACATTGAATGCACAGGACAGTGGTGAAGGGGCCTTCGATCGGACCGTCGGTCGTTGAGAGGAGACTGATGGTCACTGCTCTAGACTGCCGGTCGCAAGCGCCGGCCGACGAGGGGAGCTCCGCGTGTGGGGGGAAGAAAGAGAAAAGAAAAAAAAGAAAGGGGTGAGAAGGGAGACACGGGAGGAGAGGGTGTGACACTAGCGTGAACAGTATCCGCATTTTCCTTCTATTTCTCTCTTTTTTTTTAAAATTCTTCTCCCTTTTACTCTTTGCCCCCCCTCTTTCTTCTTGTATTTGTATACATGCACCCTGCGCCCCCACTTCTTCTTTGTGTGTGTTTTTGTGTGCCCACAACTGCCTCCTGGGTCGCAGTGCTCTCTCTCTCTCTCTCTCTCTCTCTCTCTCTCTTGCGGCGAACAGAGCAAGGTCGGGCAGCAGTTTGCCCTTCCCTTCCTCGTAACACACACACATGCGTAGTAGGGAGAGGGCGAGCAGTGGCATGCAAGGGCTGTCGGCAACTAGGGTGGCGGCGGGAGCGAGTAGGAGCACCAGCGGCGAGGAGCAGCAGCAGCAATGTGACGATCAGCGGCGACGCTCGACAGATAGGGTGGTGGCCGCTACCAGTAGGGGAGCGCGATGGCGCTCCTCCAAGGGTGGTCTCACAGGGGCAGCTCTCTCTCCTCTCTTAGGTGCTAGGTTCTCTCAGAACATGTATGTTCTTCTCTCCCCCTACCCTCTTGTTTATAGAGGTACGTAGGGCTAGAGTCCACCATGGACTTGAAGAGAAGGGAGTTCAAGTGGGTGTTGGACTTGGAGAAGCAAAGAGAGGACGGAGGCCAACTGGCAGTGCAACTCTAAGCCAGACTTTGAGATCAATGGGAGGAAACTATCTCTTCCCACGTCCATCACAATCCCACCCCTGATGGGACTCTAACCTGGGCCGCCAGCAACGAGTCCAAGTCTCAGTGGGACTTGTGGTCACGGCTCGTGGGTTGCCCTTAATGGGCACCCATCTAATGGGCTCCAGCCCATATTGTAAGACCATCTAAAGTCTTCTTAATGAAGATGGATAGAAGATGCTAACCATTAGTACGTGTGTGTGTGTGGGTGTGCGTGAGAGAGAGATATATATATATGGGTCCTAATGGAGGTATTGGGTCCTTGAGACGTTCTAGAGCATGCCTCCAAGATTCCATTTTTCAATTGTCTAGTGTATTCAATCATTTCATAATCAGCATCCAAACAATGCAATGATTGCTCTGCTGTTCCTTGAAGCATGGGCATTGCATATATCAAATATTTCTTAAAGTTATCTCCCATAGCCAAAGCAATATCACCGAGACATGAGAATATATTAGGGGCTGAACAGACCAGTGTAACTGATAACTAGATAAACTTTTAAGCATTTTGTTTCAGGCTTATCTTGAGATTAAACCATTTTAAATCTAAAGTTAGCCCATTTTGCATTGGCAAGGATGGATTTATCAAATTGAATTAAAATCGAGATAATTTGGATTAATCTATCCCACCTCTAGATGTGGGATAGGTTTAATCCTCCCCCTTTTCCCCCTCCCCCTCCATCCCTCCCTCCTCCTCACCTACTGATGTTGCCCCCCTCCCTCCTGATCTCCCTCTCTCACCCCCCCTCCCCCTTCGTCCCGACCTCCCCCTCACCCGCCAACACTGCCCCCTTCCCTCCCGATCTCCCCCTCCCATGCGCCCCTCCCCCTCTATCCCAATCTTTTCCTCCCCCTCACCCGTCAGCCACACCTCTCTCTCTCTCTCTCTCTCTCTCTCTCTCTCTCTCTCTCTCTCTCTCTCTCTCTCTGTCTGAGAATGTAGAGTTATTTTTGTAATTTTGAACAAAAATCCTTAAAGTTAACTTACTTTTTTATCAAATCACACCTCTATCTACCATATTAATCCACTGACTTAACTCAGGTTAACTCATTTGTAAACAAAGCAAATTGGGATATAGGCGGGCTAAGCTAGCCCACTTAACTTAATTTGGGCTAAGTTTAATCTGCTACTAAAGAGGGGTTAAAAAAGTTGTCTCATAATTCCATCACAGACAGGATGAATCTTATTTTTCATTTCCCCTACACAGACCTACCACACCGTAGTAATATAGTAGACCTGGTCCTTAGTTTTGAAGACCCATCTACAAGGATGTCATAAGGATAGAGTCTGCGCATATACTTAGAAAATTTTGCCCATGTCGTATAAACAAGGGCACCAACTGCAAGGATATCCCCTTCATGCACTGTGGTAACTCTAGAAGAAAAGACCCTCGTAAAAGATCCATGGTGTGGTCAATGTACAACCTAAGTGACGCGGCGGCGACGCGGAGAGGATCGTCGGCACTCCGATGACACGAACGGGAGGGGATAACCACTGTCTAGCGCAGCTCGGCCTCACATCGGACGGTCTCTCACCGGGCAATCACTCTCTTCTCACAAAGGAGTGGAGGGAAGGGAGGCAAGAAGAAGGGAAACTCTCTCACGTACAAACTTCTTCTTTCAATTAATCTATGCATAAAATGATACAATAGCCTCCTTTATATAGAAAAGGCCATATTACACTAGGATAAGAATACCCCTAGACATTCAACTAAGGACACCCATATCCTATGACTATTTGGCCCAATAAAATAAAATACAACAATCAACCTTTGACTATTGACCAAAATAAAATAAAATAGGACTAATGGTTAAAAATATGATACCACCACAATACAAATAAAATACACACAAATAAAATACATACCCATGACGCCGAATCTCCAAGCTACAAGCTCGGTGGTGTCAGGGCGGTGCAGCGTCGGCTCCGTGTGACGGGTCCGGTGTCCCCACCAACCCTCCCGGGGCGACTGGAACTCGACTCTGTCGAGTAAGGTGGGACACCGCTTTGGTAGTACTCCAGCATGTCTGGATCGAGATGTTGGAGATCTTCCCGGCTGATCCAAGAATCATCAGAAGGTGGACGGTCCTGCCAGTGGATAAGGTAGCGCTGGTAAACCCTTCTCCGTGTAACTGTCACCTGCTCATCCAGTATCCTCTCAATTTACTCGTGCGGTGCTCTCAAGACTGGTGGACGCACAGGGGTGGGCTCACTCTCAATGGGAGGAGAAGGCTCGAAAGGGTCACTAGGAATCGCTGTGGGTTCCTTGTAGGCCACTAGATCTGCCACATTAAAGGTAGAGCTAATCCCATATTCGGGAGGTAAGTCAGCAACATATAAATTGGAGCCAATCTTCCGTAGTATTTGGAAGGGACCATCACTATGGGCTTGCAACTTTTTAACGGCTCCCGAGGGGAGTCGTTCGGGTCGAACCCGTACCATAACCAAGTCACTTTCTTAAAATTCGTGGTGACGCCTATGCAAATCAGCCAAACGTTTGTAGGTTGATCTCATTACTGAGGCTTATTTACTTGCTAATTGATTCATGCAGACTTTTGACATGCTGTGTAAATTCTTCGGCTGACTTGGAAACCCTGGACTCGAGCGGACGGGGAATGAGATCCACTGGTTTCCTAGGTGTGTATCCATGCACGACCTTAAATGGACTCATACCTATGGATCGATTGACAGAGCTATTATATGCAAATTCAACTTTGGGCAAGAGAAGATCCCAATTGTCAGAATGATTCCCTACAAGACACCTCAGAAGATTCCCTAAACTTCTATTGACGACCTCTGTTTGCCCATCAGTTTGTGGGTGATAGGCAGTGAAGAATTTGAGCTTAGTGCCTACTAGGTGCCAAAGTGTCTTCCAAAAATAACTAGTGAACATGACATCTCTGTCAGACCCGATGGTTTGGGGAAGACTATGCAGATGCACGATTTCATCAAAGAAAAGGTGGGCTACTCTAGATGCATCAAATGTTTTAAAACATGCAATGAAATGGGCCATCTCAGATAACGTATCAACTACAACAAAGATGGAGTCGTGTTTGTGAGCAGTGTGAGGTAAACTAAGGATGAAATTCATACTCACATCAACCCACGGTCTATCAGGAATGAGGAGAGGAGTGTAGAGACCAGTGTTTTGTTTGACATGTTTGACCATTATGCATGTCCGACACTGGGATACAATTTTGGCCACATCTTTCTTCAGGTCAGGCTAGTAAAAATACTCCTCCCCAGAATGGATGGTCTTGTTTCGTCCAAAATGACCAGCAAGACCTACAACATGCATTTCCCATATTAGAAAGTCACGTACAGAAGTCTTCGGGACACAGAGTTGCTATCCTCGAAAGAAAAAATCATCTTGGAGTAGGTAGTCAGCAAATGCTGTCGAGGATCCAGCAGACAGTGCAGAATAGGCAGGGCCAAAATTTGGACACTCTCCATAGAGTGCCTTCATGCGGTCAAATCCGGTGACCTCTACCCGGACAGTGGAAAGAAGGGAGACCCTTTGACTCAAGGCGTCGGCCACCTTATTCTCTTTTCCAGCCTTATGTTTTAGGACAAAGGTTAAGGATTGGAGGAATTCTATCCATCGACCATGCCTAGGGTTTAAGCCCTTCTGAGAGCTAATGAATTTCAAGACCTCGTGATCCGAGTATAAGACAAACTCTTGAGGTAAGAGATAATGAACGTGGTCTCCCGGGCGACCGAGTTCAAAACCCATCACCCTAGTCCACGTAAACCCCCTAGACCATTCCCCCCTGGGCAGGTCCACGTAAACCCCCCCTCCAAACTCTATAAAACCCCCATGGGGTGGCCAAGGATCATATAAAGCATGGAGCTCACCCTCGGAGGCTACAAACGATGCATGAAGGAATTTGTTGGCTAGTTTTGTGTTTGCTAAGCACACACCGAGGGCATGTCGCATGATCGTCCCTCATACGGTGTTTAGCTAAGACACAAATCTCCTCAAACAAGGGTATGTTCACAAGTCTTGATGCAAGATAAAGTGTTAAGTCCTTGCCTTGATGAACGTGCCCTACCTGGATGTTACTTTGATGAAAGCACCATGCCCGATCTCTACCTCGATGATCATGCAATGACATGATGTTGCTTTGATGAAAGCACTCTACTCGGTCTCTACCTCGATAATCGCACATTACACGGACGTTGCTTTAGGGGAAAGCACCCCGCCCGATCCCTACCTCGATAATCATGCACTACGAGATGTTCCTTGATGAAAGCACCATATCCGATCCCTGCCTCGATGATCATGCACCGTCCAGATGTCATCTTGATAAGCGTGCCCTTAATGCGGTTACCCGAATAATGGGCATACTTCACGAGTCCTGGTGTAAGTTGAAGTGTCAGGTCCCTGCCTCTATGAACGTGCCCCGACACCTGGCTACCAATCTCAGACGCGTCCAACCGCCAAGGTCTCACGGCGCCCAATCCCTTCAGTCTCAATGGTGCCCCCGGCACCTAACTGCCAATCTCAAACACGCCCGACCCCCAGGGTCTCACTACGCCTAGTTCCTTCAGTCACAACAGTGCCCTCGGCACCCGACTACCAGTCTCAGACGCACCCAACCCCCAGGTGTGAGCGACGTCACGCGGATTGCGGCGGAGGTGATGCGGAGCACGCGGGCTCGTTTTACTGCGACACAGAAAGAAGAGAGAGTGAAGAAGAGAAATCACCACGGGAGGTTACACCGGCGAGATGTGCAGAACGGATAAAGTATAACAAGATATGGGGATTAAACGGCCATCGCGGGAAATGACTCTCTGTGACCTCGGGGTACGAGAATAGTGCAGAATTTAAATGACAGCAATTTAACGGCCATTACGGGAAGTGACTCGCCGCGGCCTCGAGAATATGAGAAGATGTGAGAATGACACAGAATGTAAATGAAAGAAATTTAAACGGTCATTGCGAGAAGTGACTCGCCGCGGCCTCGAGAATATGAGCATATATGAGAAGCACAGAATGTAAGTGACAGAAATTTAAACGGCCATTGCGGGAAATGACTCGCCGCGGCATTGAGAATATAATAGATATAAGAACAACACAGAATATATGTGACGGAAATTTAAACGGTCATCGCGGGAAATGACTCGCCGCGGCCTCGAGAATATAACAAATATAAGAACAACCCAAAATATAAGTGACGGAAATTTAAACGGCCATTGCGGGAAATGACTCTCTGCGACCTCGAGAATATGATGTGATCGCCAGGGGCCGGAGACCCCAAAATAAAGAAAGTGATCGCGCCTACCTCAAAAGTAGGAGATGGCGGGTTGCTTCTTCCTCGCCCTTCGGCCGACCGATGGAGAGGGCTTTCCTTGGTTACCCTTGCAAAAGAAGAAACAGACAGATAACAGGTGGATCAGAAAAAATGGTAGTGTAGTATTAGTCCCTCGTAATGAAAAATGGTGAAATCGTGGCGAGACACACACCTGATTGGTGTTGTTTTTAAACCCCTCTCAGACACGAGTAGGAGGAAGATGCTATGATGAATGGAAGATCATGCAAACGTGCGTAAAGAAATGGATCTCTCTTATGAAGGGAGATGACAGATGGCGGGATGATGCATGCGACAGAAATGACAAAAGAGAAGGGGAGAGAGTGGCTTATTGAAGATGCTGATGGCGGGATTCGGCGGAGCTTCAGCAGCGTAGGGATGACGTGGAAGTAGAATGGACGGAGCTAGCCTTCCTCTCGCTAGCGCGGACACCTGAGAAGCCGGCAGAACCTCCCCTGCAAAGACCCACGGGTTAGAAATGAGATCCGGTATAGTATCTCCTTCCTCTGTCGAATCTGAAGCCCCCTTCCTTCGAGGGAGGGGATCTTCTATTTATAGAGGAAAACCTGAGTGAGGCATCCAGGTTCACTAACATTTTTTATTTTTTTATTTTTTTTAATTTCTTTGAGGCGTCCAACCATGTGGATGCCTTAATATTTTTTATTATTTTTATTATTTTTATTATTTTTTAATAAACTAGACGTGCCTATTTTCACTCACCGAATCGTCGCCGAAAGCCGTCGACAGTGGAGAAAGCGCGTGGTTTCGGCGGGTAACCGTGACTCTCGAAGGGCGCGTCTGGTCAACAAGACGTCTTTATGATTGGATTTATTCCAAACGTCAAACTAAACGGCCGGAACGGCGTCGTGTGCGCGCTGCATGAGGCTTCTGAAGAAGGCGTCTGTGTTACTCGACACGTCAAAGTGAGGCGTCTAACCAGCTTGACACGTCAAAGACTTCTCACGAAAAAAATTCAAAAAAAAGTAAAAAATTCATAAAAATAGGAAATCACCAAAGTAATTAAAAATGTGAAGGTAACCTTGGGGTATCATAGTGTAATATGAGATTTACTCATGGTAATGTCAAAACGGCGTGTCTACAGCTGCCCCGCCTTGGCCTCTACTTTGTAATGGAGTGGCACGTAGTGGAGTGGCATAGAAATGGAATGAAATGGAGTGAGAGCGGACTGAAAAGTAGATGCCAAGGTGTGATGAGACATGTTCTGAACATTACGGTTTGTATGGAATGTTTTCAGAGTTTCAATGAGGCGACCTTGAAGAAGGTCTTTCGAATTCAACAATTACCTAGACAGAAATCAAACAAGGAAGGGGAAGATGTGCTCTCAGTCACAAATAGAAAAAGGGACCAACTTCTCTGTGTGGAAGTACCTGGGTCGTAAACGTGCAGGTTTCACCTTTGGGGAGCGATTACCAGCCAATGTGGAAGTGTTGCGGCCAAGGTGGGTCAAATGGAGTAAAAGTAAAGGAATATTCAAGGATCAGTCTAAACAATGGTCTCTTTTGGAAGAACAGTCCAGGGCTGTCTCAAGGAAACTCAGTATTTCATTCGGAATGAAATATCTCATATTATAAGAACTTAAGCACAGCGGCCTTCACAATCGAATTACCTTGAATGATCTTCCGCAATAGAATCAAAGTCCTACATGAATGCATGTTGGGTTTAAAGGAAAACTTAAAACAAACTAAAATAGAAAATAGCCAAGGATAATATTGTCCAGTTGTTAAGAATGGGTCAGGATATCGATCCGGTGAGCTGACACTGAGCTGGGGCCCGTTTATCCACGCATCAACTCACTGAATGGTTAAATAATTATTAGTTATGACCATATAATTATACAAGTAAAAAATAACAATAACATGGTTAAATCAATTGACCTTAAACTTTTATAATATTTCATTGGTCTTCACTCTTCAAAATTGACAGCTATGCTCTTTTAAACTTTTAAACTTCAAATATATTTAAAATAAAAGAATAAATCAAGAATAAATCAATAATAATAAGATAATTTTGTTCACATAGAAATATTATTTTGAATATCTAAATATTTTTATATTTATTTTTTTATTTTAAAGGATGAATCGAGTCGGATCGGTTCGGACTGGTTCACCGGTCGAACCGAGGTTCATCCGGTTCGTCCAGTTCTTTAACATTAGACTGGATCGACCTGAATCGAATCGATTCTTGGACCGATTCACAATCTAATCGGTCTGACCGACCGATCCGGTCCGATTCTGATAACAATGTCGGACCGATCCGATCCAATTCTGATAACACTGCTATGACCCATCGTCTTTAGTCCTGCAAAAAAAAATTCGCAATTTAAGAATGTCAGGCACTCCCTCTTTCCCATGGAACCCAAATTCTGGGTGCCCCATGTTGGATGATGTTAAGTGACGTGGGGAACACCTTACCACCAAAACAAAAGATGAGCAACAACATTAACCCTATCCTAATATCAGTTAACTAAACTTGGATATGAAAAATGGGTAAAAAAAAAAAGGAAAATCGCACCTGTTTAGACGATAGGAAGACGAAGAATCACCATGGCATAATGTGACTACTACTTTGACTACCTCCTTAAAGTCGCTAAAGCAGATTCTCCATCGTTTCAGCTTCCATTTTTCTTGACGATTGCCAAGTTTCTCTTCTTAGGAGATTAATCAATCATAGAGTGTAACCTTGTTTGTCGTCTCCCTTTTTTGTTACACGAAGTAAACCATAGTACAGTTTCAGACCAGGAAACAAGTCTATCTAATATCACAAAAACAAACGTTATTAATTTAGCATGTAGAATAAATGCAGTGTCACACGTGGGATAGAGATCATACCATTCGGTGACATATGAAAACATGATTCATAACTTTGCCCTCTGCCCGTTTTACAAATGACCCTCTATGTAGAATGAGAATCCCATCCAAATTGTTTTTAATTCAAGTCCATAAACTGTTGAACTTGACACTATCTATTTGTTGGCAAAAGCAATTATTGATTTTCTTACGTAATTTATCACACAACGATGAATCGAAGGTTTGACAGTTGTAATAAAAAAAATGATACACTTACTGTAAAATCTTATGTTGATAAATCCTGAGTATTCTACATAATTAATATGGGCCGAGTCTGGGGGATATTTGTGCACAAGAGTGGGGTCCTTCTTAGAAGATGAAGTCAAGATAACCATAGGGTGATGGCTCACCCATGGGGTCGGTGCGCAACGACTCTTTCTCTTCAAGCAGGGTGCAGCCCTTCTCTCCTTGTTCCTCCTCGTTGCATTGTGTAGAAGGAGGAAGACGAAGAAGAGAAGAAGCGAGATGCAAGGGGAGCACTCACTGCCTCCTGGGTCGCAGTGCTCTCTCTCTCTCTCTCTCTCTCTCTCTCTCTCTCTCTCTCTCTCTCTCTTGCGGCGAACAAAGCAAGGTCGGGCAATAGCCTACCCTTCTCTTCCTAGTAACACACACGCACACATGCATAGCAGGGAGAGGGTGAGCAGTAGCGACGGTGGCATGCAAGGGCTGCCGGCAACTAGGTTGGTAGAGGGAGCGAGCAGGAGCACTAGCGGTGAGGAGCTGCATCACTGCGACGAGCAGTGGCGACGCTCGACGGATAGGGTGGCAGCCGCTACGAGTAGGGGAGCGCGATGGCGCTCCTCCAAGGTTGGTCTCATAGGGGCAGCTCTCTCTTCTCTCTTAAGTGCTAGGTTCTCTCACAACATGCATGCTCTTCTCTCCCCCTACCCTCTTATTTATAGAGGTACGAATGGCTAGAGTCCACCATGCACTTGAAGAGAAGGGAGTTCAAGTGGGTGTTGGACTTGGAGAAGTAAAGAGAGGAAGGAGGCCAACTGGCCATGCAACTCTAAGCCGGACCTTGAGATCAATGGGAAGAAACCATCTCTTCTCCAATCCATCACAAACCCACCCCCGGTGAGACTCTAACCTGGGCCGCCAACAGCGAATCCAAGTGCCAGTGGGACTTGTGGTCACGGCTCGTGGGTTGCCCTTAATGGGCACCCATCTAATGGGCTCCGGCCCATATTGTAAGACCTTCCAAAGTCTTCTTAATGAAGATGGATAGAATATGCTAACCATTAGTACGTGTGTGTGGGTGTGCGTGTGTGTGAGAGAGAGAGAGAGATGGCCCCTCATGGAGGTATTGAGTCCTTAAGAAGTTCCAGAGCATGCCTCTAAGATTTCATTTTTCAGTTGTCTAGTGTATTCAATCATTTCATAATTAGCATCCAAACAATGCAACGATTGCTCTGCTGCTCCTTGAAGCATGGGCATTGCATATATCAAATATTTCTCAAAGTTATCTCCCATAGCCAAAGCAATATCATCGAGACACGAGAATATATTGGAGGTTGAACATACCAGTGCAATTGATAACTAGATAAACCTTTAAGCACTTTGTTTCAAGCTTATCTTAGGATTAAACCATTTTAAATCGAAAGTTAGCCCATTTTGCATTGGCAAGGATGGATTTATCAAATCGGTTAAAACTGGGTTAATTTGGATTAATCTATCCCACCTATGGAGGTGGGATAAATTTAATCCTCCTCCTTTTTCCCCCCTCCCCCTCCCTCCCCATCTCACCCCCCTCCAGCGCCGGCACCCCCTCCCCCTCACCTGTCAACGCCCCCCTCCCCGCCCCCCCATCTCCCCCTCCCCCTCACCCTCTGGTCATGCCCCCTCCCCCTCCTTCCCGATCTCCCCCTCCCAACCCCTTCCCCCTCTGTCCTGACCTCCCCCTCACCCGCCGGCACCGCCCCCCTTCCCTCCCGATCTCCCCCTCCCATGCCCCCCTCCCCCTCTATCCCATTCAAACAAAAATCCTTAGAGTTAACTTACTTTTTTTTATCAAATCACACCTCTATCTACCAGATTAATCCACTAACTTAACCCAGGTTAACTCACTTGTAAACAAAGAAAATTGAGATATAGGCGGGCTCAGCTAGCCCACTTAACTTAAATCGGGCTAAGTTTAATCCGCTACTAAAGAGGGGTTAAAAAAGTTGTCTCATAATTCCATCACAGAAAGGAAGAATCTTGTCCTTCGTTGCCCCTACACAGACCTACCACACCACAGTAATATAGTAGACCTGATCCTTAGTTTTGAAGACCCATCTACAAGGATATCATAAGGATAGAGTCTGTGCTTGTACCTAGAAAAATTTGCCCCTATCATATAAACAAGGGCACCAACAGCAAGGATATCCCCTTCATGCACTGTGGCAACTCTAGAAGAAAAGACCCTCAGGAAAAGATCCATGGTGTGGTCAATGTACAACCTAAGGGGAGACTTCATAGACTCTGTTGATCCCAACTTATGGATGACAACCTACAAGCAACCATAGAGGTGACCGAGTAATCCATTCTGTTTCTCGTGTTTCAAGAATTTTGTCCATTGTGATAATAGGAACAGGTTACAAAACTGTTGGAGCTGTCTCACTAGTAGAGCAGTGCATAACCCCATATAGAGCCACACAAGCCGCAGTTCTCAGGCTTGATTCACCCTCATCTTCTCGGAGTGTTCCAATCAAAAGAGACAGAACAATATCATGGAAAACTATGACAAAGTGTTGGGGAGCTGCAAGAAATATACTAGGCATAAATATATGTGTAGTCGGAGAAATCAACACGGAAATAAATTCTATCCGCACACCTTCGGCGGATCTGTGCAACCACAATAATCTCTATGCCATCCACACACGTACGTATCCGAGTTGAAAAATACCAAACCAACACAAGAACAATCACACACAAAATGCACCGGATTTTTAATGTGGAAAACCCTCCCTCGACATGGAGAGGGAAAAATCATAGGGCAAACCGACAGTGATCCACTATGTAGAAATAGTAATACACGGTTTTCTTCTCTCAAGATTTGCCCAAATCTTGAGGTATACACATAAGAGAATGGAAGGACGTGAGAATACCTCAACCGAGATAAATCCCCAAAATGAGAGAACAAAATATCCGAGCTCACCGGGCTAACCTCTTTCTCTCACTTTTCTTCTTCCTCTTCCCTTCCTCTTCCTCTTTCTCTTTTCCTCTTGCAAGAGATGCTCCCGGGATGAAGAAGCCGCCACTCGAAGAAGAAGAAGCCGCTGCTGCGTTTCTTGTTTTGTTGTTGCCTGTGTGTTTTGATGGCTAGAAGGTCTCAGGTGTGTTAGGGATTGAGATGGTGGGGGGGTAACATATACCCCCACCCCCTCTCACTTATCATGAGCCCACATATGGGCTGGACTACTGAGCCCAACAATCTCCCCCTCCAGCCCATGGTGGGAGGTAGACTAAAATGACTCCTCACTGGGAGTCCATGCCAGTCAGTCGCCGACATAACTCTAGCTTCTCTCTAGGAACAACTTTTGTCATCATATCGGAAGGATTTTTATCTGTATGAATCTTCTTCAGCTTCATCTGTTGTTGCTCTATAGCATCTCGCAACCAGTGGTATCTCACATCAATGTGCTTTGTACGGGAGTGATATGTGGAGTTTTTGCTCAGATCCATAGCACTCTGACTATCACAAAATACCACATACTCTTCTTGCTTCAAACCCAATTCCTGCAGAAATCTCTTCAGCCAAAGTATCTCTTTCCCTACTTCAGTTGCTGCAATATACTATGCCTCAGTAGTAGATAAAGCAACACATTTTTGTAATATGGACTGCCAGGACACAGCTCCCCTGCAAAAGTAAATAAGCACCCTGAGGTAGATTTTCTGTGATCAAGATCACCTGCCATATCAGCATCTGTAAAGCCTTCTAGAACTGATTCTGAACTCCTAAATGTCAAACACATTCTAGAGCTACCTCTCAAATATCTGAAGATCCATTTCACTGCTTCCCAATGCTCTTTCTCTGGATTAGAAAGGAATCTGCTCACTACACCAACTGCATGTGCAATGTCAGGCCTGGTGCAGACCATAGTATACATCAAACTTCCTACTGCTGAGGAGTAAGGAATGCTCTCCATCTCTCTCATATCTTCCGTAAAAGAGGGACATGACTTCTTGCTGAGCTTAAAATGAGATGCTAATGGAGTACTCACAGACTTAACATTCTTCATATTGAACCTGTCAAGCACCCGTTCAATATAATTTCTTTGTGACAACCATAATTTCTTGATTTTCCTGTCACGGAAGATATCCATGCCCAATATTCTGCATGCTGGGCCCAAGTCTTTCATGTCAAAGGACTTTGACAAATCTGCTTTCAATTTATCAATCTCTTGAGTATCCTGACCAACAATCAACATATCATCAACATAAAGCAAAAGGATAATGAAGCTCACATCTGATAATTTTCTGAAGTAAACCCATGCATCTGCAGTTGTCCTTTGGTACCCATGGCTCACCATAAATGAGTCAAATTTCTTGTACCACTGTCTAGGTGCCTGCTTTAATCCATACAAGTTTTTCTTCAATCTGCAAACTATGTGTTCCTTACCTTTCACTTCAAAACCTTCTGGTTGTATCATATAGATCTCTTCCTCCAAATCACCACGAAGGAAGGCAATCTTCACGTCCATTTGCTCAAGCTCCAAGTCTAAGCTTGCAACCAAGTCTAGAACCACCCTGATAGAAGTCATCTTCACAACAGGAGAAAATATTTCATCAAAATCAATTCCCTATTTTTGTGCAAAACCTTTCACTACCAATCTAGCTTTATACTTCAAGTACTCTACATTGCCATCCTTTTTCAGCTTGAAAATCCACTTGTTCTTCAATGCTTTTCTGCCTTTAGGAAGGTCCACCAACTCATAAGTATTATTCAGCTTAAGTGAATTCATCTCGCTCTGCATGGCTTTGAACCACTTATCTTTATCTTTATGAGATTGTACCTCCTCAAAGCTTTCTGGCTCCCCCTCCTCAGTAAGCAACATATACTAAGAGGGAGGATATTTTGATGATGGCTGTGACACTCTGGAAGACCTCATGATCTCTAACTCTTGATCCTCCCCCGGCTCAGAAACCTCCTGCTCTGGCTCAACATCACTGTCACCCAATTCTGGCATTTCATCACTGTCATCTTCACCTTGCATTTCTTCTCCATCTATAAGCTCTTGCACTGGAGAAGGAATGGGTGCGAGATCTGGAGCACTGTAGGAAGATTGACCTTTCAACTTTGTTTCTTTGATGTCTTCAATATTCTGATCTTCATAAAAGATCACATCTCTCTGTCTGACTACTGTCTTCTTTTCTGGATCCCATATCCTGAAGCCAAACTCTTCATTTCTATAGCCTAAGAAAATACAAGGAATGGCTTTGTCATCAAGTTTCCGCCTTTGGTCCTTGGGGACATGCACAAATGCCTTGCATCCAAACACTTTCAAGTGATTGTAGGATACCTCCTTCCCTGACCAAATCTTCATTGAAATTTCAAAACCCAAAGGAACAGATGGAGACATGTTTATCAAATAGCAAGCAGTGCGAACAGCTTCAGCCCAGAAGCTCTTTGGTAGTTTTACCATCCTCAACATGCATCTCACCTTTTCCACAATGGTTATGTTCATTCTTTCTGCTACACCATTATGTTGTGGGATGCCTGGTTTAGTCCTTTCATGTCTTATGCCATGAGCTACACAATAATCTGTAAATTCTTTGGATATGTACTCTCCTCCATTATCTGTGCGGAGACATTTCAACTTTTTGCTTGTATCTCTTTCCACCATAGCATGAAAATTTTGAAATGACTGAAACACTTGATCTTTTATCCTCAGCAAATAGATCCACACCTTTCTAGATGCATCATCAATAAAAGTGACAGAGTACCTATTTCCACCCATGGACTCCACTTCAAAGGGACCACAAACATCAAATAAATCAAATCTAAAATGCAACTTTTTCGTTGTGATGAAGGATAAAAAGAAATTATATGATGCTTTCCAAGTAAACAATAATCACAAGGACTAAGAGTCATACCTTCCATGGAGGGAATGTAAGACTTCCTCGCTAAAAGTTGCAGTCCTTTCTCACTCATATGTCCTAGTCTTTTGTGCCACAAATCTGGAGAAGAATCACCTTGGATAGCATTCAACACATCTTTGCACACTTTTGCATGAGTCTTGTAAAGATCACAACAAGTATTCCCTTGGCAACAATCAATGAGCCTGTAGTCAATTTCCATTTTCCTTGACTGAATCTGTGCTCAAAACCTTGCTTATCTAGAGTAATACCGGAGAGAAGATTAAGACGTAAATCAGGAACATGACGCACATCCTTCAAAGTTAGTGCATAGCCTGCATTTGTTTGCAAACACACATCACCAATGCCAACGACCTTTGAGTAGCTAGTGTTACCCATCTTCACATTTTCAAGATCTCCTGTCTTGTAAGATGTAAAGAGCTCCCTTTTAGACGTTGCATAATAGGAAGCACCAGTGTCCACTATCCACTCTGAATTATGACCTGTGAAATGCAAACAAGTGTCTCCCTCTATTGTGAGGATGACATTATCACCCTCTAACAATGTAGCTGCGTTGTTTTGATCATCCTCTGTCTTCATCTGATTTTTGTCCTTCTTCTCTTTCATCTCTCTCTTCCATACCCTGCAGTTCCTCTTTAGGTGACCTTCTTTTCCACAATGAAAGCATGCTCTACTCTTGGACTTTGACCTGCCTCTGGACTTGCTTTGACCCCTTGACTGATCATTATACTTTGATCTACTCCTCCCCCTGTTATCTGTGACAAGAGCATGTGCATTATCTGATCCAGCTAATTTTCTTCTTGTTTCTTCATTAAACAAGCTAGCAGTAACTAGACTCATAGATAACACACCATTAGGAGCAGAATTACTAACTGACACAACCAAGGTTTCCCAACTGTCTGGCAAGGATCCCAAAAGTAACAAAGCATGGAGTTCATCTTCTAAAGTCATTTTCATTGTAGTCAATTGATTCACCAAACTTTGGAACTCATTCAAATGCTTTGCAACACTGTTACCTTCTTTGAATTTCAAATTAACAAGCTTTCGAATAATAAAAACTTTATTACCTGCGGTCTTCTGCTCATACAAGGATTCTAAGTTTTTCAACAATGTTTGTGCACTAGTTTCACTCGAAACATGATGAAATACATTGTCATCTACCCATTGTCTGACTGTGCCAATGATCTTCCGATTTAATTTTTCCTAATCTTTAGCGGACATACCCTCCGGTTTGGCTCCATTACCTTCGATCAGATCATACAAATCCTTGCAATATAGGATGTCTTCCATTTTTGGCTTCCGAATAATCCAATTTGTATTATTCATTTTTATCATGGTGCTAGACGCTCCACTGTCCGACATTCCGACTCACAAGAATAATGCATGTAATTTAACCCCGCTCTGATACCACTTGTTGGGGAGCTGCAAGAAATATACTAGGCACAAATATATGTGTAGTTGGAGAAATCAACACGGAAATAAATTCTATCCGCACACCTTCGGCGGATCTGTGAAACCACAATAATCTCTATGTCATCCACACACGTACATATCCGAGTTGAAAAATACCAAACCAACACAAGAACAATCACACACAAAATGCACCGGATTTTTAACGTGGAAAACCCTCCCTCGACATAGAGAGGGAAAAACCACGGGGCAAATTGACAGTGATCCACAATGTAGAAATAGCAATACACGGTTTTCTTCTCTCAAGATTTGTCTAAATCTTGATGTATACACATAAGAGAATGGAAGGACGTGAGAATACCTCAACCGGGATAAATCCCTAAAATAAGAGAACAAAATATTCGAGCTCACAGGGCTAACCTCTTTCTCCCACTTTTCTTCTTCCTCTTCCCTTCCTCTTCCTCTTTCTGTTTTCCTCTTGCAAGAGATGCTCTCGGGATGAAGAAGTCGCCGCTCGAAGAAGAAGAAGCCGCTGCAGCGTTTCTTGTTTTGTTGTTGCCTGTGTGTTTTGATGGCCAGAAGATCTCGGGTGTGTTAGGGATTGAGATGGTGGGGGGGGGGGGGGTAACATATACCCCCTCTCACTTATCATGAGCCCACATATGGGCTGGACTACCGAGCCCAACACAAAGGTGGGACTGAAAGAACATTCTCATAAGTTCATAACCTTGGACAAGAGAGTATATAGCACTAGAAGCCCTTTCTGCAACATTAGAAACATCTTTCATGGTAAGGAGCAAGATCAGAAGGACCTGTCGATAGTTTTCATGTGTAACCATAGGCTTTTCCACGATGGGTCCATGGAGATACTAAAAAATCCTTCCAAAGGTCCATGCAGTAACGTCCTTCACATGGTTTTTTTAATTTTCATGTTTAGATCCCTCGCCAATGCAGTTGGCACAAAGTTTAGAGCATCAGTGAGCTTTTTCGGAGATGGACCCTCCAGAATTGAACCAAATGCACAGGTTGCTGCCTCTCGTTGCCTCCAATTAGGCTTAACATTGTTTCTTAAGGATTTTTAATTTTTAGCCCTTATAATCATTCATATTTATAAATTAGTCCCCCAATCTAGATATTTGTTTGTTAGCCCTCAAAATTATACATTCATTTGTCAAACATCCTTTCTAGGGACTTCTTTGAAAATACATGAGGTGCTTTTCCATAATGATACGAGGTGCGTTTTACTAAATAACTTGAGGTTTTAAGGAGTTACAAAGAAACATTTGAATTTGAGAGTCTAATCCATAAATATGAAAGAATATAACGGTCAAAAGAAAAAATTCAAATGGATAACAAGCCAAACATGAAAATTGTCATCCCCCCCAACCCAAATATCCGTACAACCAAAGCCAAACATGCCCCTCCAGCCATTGAAGTATTTATTCTATAGACCTTCATCCTGGCCTTGATCTCCCTTTTGCCTAAGTAGGGTCTCTAATGGCATAGGGACAAGTGCAAGCATTGCTTGCTTAATGAAACTGTCAAGGATATCTCAGTCATCACCAGTAAAATCATCTCCATATTCACCTGTGTTGCGGATAATCTGCTGGCCGCGTTGAGTGAAGCGGCCTCCGGCGGTGTGCTGGGATGCATTCTCGCGGGGAGGGCTCCTTGACGGGGCGCGGGACCTTCCATCCCTAGCCGCCTGGGTCCTCATGAGTTCCACGAGGACATCCAGTTTCGCGTTGAGGGCCTGGAAGGCTTCGGTGCCACCATTGAGCTGTAGCCCTACTGTCGCATGAGGGGGTGGTGGTTCGTCGGCGGGGGCGCTGGTGTTGGAGGGAGGGTTCTATGAGTCCCGGGAGGGGCCATCCCCTGCCGCTACCATGGCCTTTCCCCTGTCGCCGGTGGACCTCCTCCCTGACCTCCTTCGCACCATACTGGCTTCTTGTACGTTTCCCACAGACGGCGCCAAATGAAGAGGCAAGATCTCGCGCTGGTCCTGAGCGGGCAGTGGATCACCGGATAGTGAATTGCAAGAAAGGGAAACGGATCAGGGGGCCCAGGGATGAGTCCCTTGGGAAAATCCTCCGGTGCTTAATGGTGGGGACACCGGGTCCACTACCGGGCCCAATACTCGGAGCCAACGCCGCACAGCCACCGCACCGAGCTTATGGCTCGGAGATCCGACTTCCTGAAGATTCGGCGTATTTGTGTGTATTGAGTGATACACGTATTTTTATGTATTTTGTGTGTATTAGACTAGTCAACTAAACATTTGTGTATTTTATGTATTTTATTTGATTAAAACCCACAAGTCAAAAGTGGGTGGGTGGGTTTTGTTTTGTTAGGCTAGGGTATAAACAAAATTAGTATAAGTTAGATGGTATTATTGCTATGGCCTTTTCTCCTATATAAGGAGGCCAATGCTTGTGTGTTACGTATGAATGTTGTTATATGAATGAAAGCTTGTTTGTATGAGAGCTATTCCCTCTTGCATTTTCCTTCCCTCTTTCTCCTTGTGAGATTTGAGTGTGTCGCCCGGTGTGAGACCGTCCGGCGTGAGGCCGAGCTACGCGAGGTAGCAAGTTATCCGTCTTGTTCGTGATATCGGAGTGCCGTCGATCCTGCCCCCCCCCTCCCGACGCCGTCCCGCATCATATTTGGTATCAGAGCCTAACAACGGCGTCTCCGACGACCTGACGTCGTCTCTCTTTCTCTCTCTAGGTTGCTAGAAGTGAAAAAAAAAAGAAAAAAACATTTAGAGATCCTATCATTCGGTTGAGAGAGAAAGGTTGAGAGAAAAAAAAAATAGAGATCTGAGAAAAAAAAATTTGAAGCAGAAAAAAAAAGCAGCTTTCTTTCTCTCTCTGTCTCTGTTATTCTCTTTCTCTCTGCTATTCTCTCTCTCTCTCTCTCTGTATCTCTCTCTCTCTGTTTTCTCTCTCTCGTTCAACACGTAACAGAAGAAAACATAAAAGGGAAAAGAAAAAAAAGGGCAAGGAAGGAGTTCGCAAGAGGGGGCCGGCCTCGTCGCCCGTGCCCCCTTCAAACCGCCGCGGCCGCAACGGGTGGCTCCCTACCGCCGCGCGCCATCGCCTGGGTCCCCCCCTGCCGCTGCGAACGCCCACAGCCGCTGCTGCCACCCGAGTCCGCCGGCGCCCGGTCGCTCGAGCCCGCCCGCACCTCGCCCACGCGCCCGCCCGACACCGCCCCTGGCCCTGCGCGCTTGCACCCAGGCCGCGCCAGCGCACCAGGCCCGTCGCCCGCCGCGCCCGCTCAAGCCCGCCAACCGCTGCCACCGGTTGCGCACGCCCCGACGCGCCGGCCCGCGCTTGACGCGCCCAGCCAGCCCGCGCTCCCCGCCCGCTCCTGCGCGCCCGAGCGCCCGCCTGTGAGGCCGGTCGCCTGCCATGCCCTCGCCCGCCGCCCTCGCCCGCGTGGATGCCCGCCCAGCCGGTCGCCAGCCGCGTGCTGTCCGCGCCCGCGTGAGCCTCGCGTGTTGACCATGCCCCCACCCAATGTGGGCCTCGTGGCTGGCTTCGTGCAGCCTTTTTACCGCCGCAATTCTCGCAGAAGGAGGGTTTGAAAAATCAAAAAGTAGGTAATGTTTGAAAAAAAAGAGAGTTTAAAAGGTTTGAAAAGTCAAAAAAAAAGAGGTAAAGTTGGAAAAGTTGAAGTTTGAAAAAAAAGGGATTTTGAAATTTAAAATTATATACATAATATATATTTTGATATATATATAATCTTATATATATATATATATTACCTTATTAAGTGTGGCACCCGAGTCCACTATTACGGCTCGGCCCGTATCTGAGTCGCCCGGATGTCGACAGAAGATCCGTAGATTACGGAACGTGCATACCCGAGAGTCTCCCTGCGTGGAGAAAATTTGAGATTGATTTGTTCCCCTGCGCGGGAAATTTTGAGTGGTCTGTAATAATTAAATCCTCCCTGCGTTGAGTGAATTCTTTGTAACCGGTCAAGCTTCATCGACGCCGTGCGGGCACGCACGTCCCCGCTCGCCTTCGTCTCCGGTCGGAGTTAGACTTTTCAGTCTAGCTAGGTACGTGCTCCCCTCACTTGCTCGTTTAGTATCTTTTCAATTATCGCGCGAAGTGAGAGAGAGCCCGATCCATGCAGCCAGTCTCCTGAGTGCATCGCTGTGGACGGAAAGCGAGAGCTTGTATGTACCCATCCTTAGCCCCTAGACTGTCACATTAGGGCACCCTAATTATCAGGAGGTAGTTCCACAACTACTTCGCCTACGGGCGAGCTACTTTCACTGACCGGTCCCTTCAAATTGGCCCTTTGCCAATTAGCCAACAAAATTCGGGTCTATAGCTTGCTAATTATTGGTCCCAAGACTGCATCATTTAGGTCCGAGGTCGTGCATGCCACGTTGGTCTAGGAATTCATCCGGCCGTCTGGAGCGCCCCTCAACGCTACCCATGGATCAAGAGAGAGTGACTGCTATGTTAGTCCAGCTCGAGCACAATCTCGTGGCCCACTTTGAAGAATCCATAGGCCAATTGCGGACGGACCTCGATAAGAGGATCCGAGCCTTAGAGGATCGACTGAAGGGAGCGGAAGGAAGAGTGAATGGCCACGGCAATCCCGTAGCCAATCCTAGGGAGGGAAGAGAGCAAGCCCGCCAAAATCAGGCTCCCCAAGGCGGAGAGCAAGAGGCCCGTGCGCCTCGAGAGAGAGACCACGACGATAAGGATATCATCCTACGGAACGTCAAGATTGAGGCTCCGAGTTTTGATGGGTCCCTCAACCCCGCTACATACCTTGATTGGGAGACCGGGATGGACCAATATTTTGATTGGCATCGCCGCATGACCCCTGCTACACGGGTGAGGTTTGCCAAAATGAAACTCCTAGGTCAAGCCAAAACCTACTGGTGTAACGTTGAGAATCTCCTAGCAAGGAGACGAGAGGAGCCTATAAGCACGTGGGAAGAAATGAAGGAGAAATTGAGGGAGAAGTATCTGCCACCCTCCTACCACCAGCGTCTATTAGACTAGTGGCAGAAACTCACCCAAGATGGAAAGTCCGTGGACGAGTACATCGCCAAATTTGATGACTTCTTCCTTCGGAGTCGAGTCATGGAGGATGCCTCTGTCACCCTCTCATGGTTTAGGGCTGGCCTACACGAGAGCATACAGCGGGAGTTGTTCCTACGGGAAGTTAACACTCTCAAGCATGCCTATCAGGTTGCTCGGGATGTCGAGCAGTTTCAAAGGGTGGTCCCACCTCGGGTCTCCACCTACTGCCAACCCGAGTCTCGGAACCCCATGGTCCGCTACTCTGAGAGGCCTGGTCCCTCCAATTCCTATGTTCCTACTGCTACCCCACTCCGGGCCGTTGCCCCTACGGCTCCTTTCCCAAGGAACTCTTTACCTGCACCCGCTGCTGTGCCTAGGCTGGAGTATACTCCACCTGAGAGGAGAGATGACAAGGGAAAGGGAGTGGTCCCTAGCACCTCCCAACCAACCCCTATCTCAGGAGTCCGCTGCTTCAGGTGTCATAACCTAGGGCATATTGCCACCAATTCCCCCACCCGAGCCCTGGTCATCACCGACCCCCAGCCTATGGAGCTTCCACCTCAGGAAGAAGAACCCCTTGAGAGATATGAGCCTGACCCTGATCTCATTGCCCAGTTTGAAAAATTAGATTCAGGATATGATGGAATGCATGTTGAGTACATGCAAGTAGGAGAAATTACCGAAAGTTCAAACCAGGGAAGACTAGGTGTAGTTCGCTGCATCCTCGCACACCCACAGGAGGACGACTGGCGTCGAACCTCCATCTTACAAACCTACATCATGGTCAAATCTCAACCCTGCAAGGTGATCTTTGACAACGGGAGCTGTATCAATGCAGTCTCTTCAGACTTTGTATCCCGTCTATGTAACGACCCGAGAATCCGATTACCGGGAAGGCCCGATAACCCGAGACTCGCACCGCCGCCCACGAGCCGGGAGGGCTCGGAAGGGCTAAAAGGAGTGTGGAGGCACAAAGAAATAGGAAATAAAGCAGGACAACCAACAACAACAAGCTGAAAGAAAGAACAACTACAGGTACAACAGAGTCCAGTCCAACATAAAGTACAGTCTAAAGCAGTAAAGCGTACCACATGCCAAGTGAACACTCGGCCCGGCAAGCTGGCAACTGAGAGCCTCCGCTTCGCACCCTCGAACCTCGAGGAAGAACCGCCTCACCTGAAAAGCAGGGAATGAGTCTCCAAAATAGAGACTCAGTAGGGATCCCGCGGAACCCCAGCCGGAAACAACGGCGGTAGCGGAAAGGAAGGCTACAAGAGCAACCGCAATAGCGGGAACAGTAAACCCGGTGGCTGGTCGAAACTCGGCACTAAAGCTACTCCGACTGTACCAAAAACACACCCCGAACTCACAGTCGAGGCTACCGAATTACACTAGTACCGCTTACCGAAGTAAAAACCCACGGCAACCATGCCGTAGAGGCCTGTCCCCCGGACACAGCCGACCTAGACACGCTGTCCAAGGTGCAACCCCGACCATCTGATCGCGGGTACCGCACAACAAGATGCAACCTCAGTAATGCCACTAGCACTAGTTTCACGGCGCGAGAACTAACACATGCGCCATGGTGAAACAACCGAACTCGACAGTCAACACGATCGAGAACCCGAAGGTCGAAGTCACGGAAACTAACAGTCTGTCACTCCGTACTCGACAGGAGTACCTCCCACTAGAAGCACAGTCGGTAGCGTCCCCTGACGACTTACACCGCACCGCAGGTGAACTGCCTGACGTGGTAGCGCCTACCAAAGGCATGAACACCGTACAAGTAACCATAAAAAAATGACTAGCTGGGGTCACGCCCGTCGACGTGGGTCCAACCGCCCCCAACCACGTGTGCACACACAGACCGTGCGTCCCTGGTCTGGCCCTCTGACCGGTTTTCCCCTCAGCCGGACTCTGGCTGCAAGACGTGGGGCCCGACGGAAACCGATCCACAAACCATCTCTAAGGGTAAGCCCGTACACCACTCCCTCGTGCGACCGGTACCGCGTACTGGTAGGCTACGACTAGTGGAGGGTCACTAAAGGAGTAGACTCTCAAATCAACGGAAAATAACGTCCGAATCCGACGATGTACGGGGACCATCCCACGTACCGGCCCCGTCGCACGGTGACCACAGTCGGGGAAGAAATAGGACTCGCAGTCCACGTCCACACACGCACCCTGCGCGAGAGTCGAGAAAACTCAAGTGGCACTAAGCCACTAGGCTCTGGATAGTCCTCTAGACGCATTACACCCAACGATCCTTGAGTCACAAGACTTGGGGTCAAGACCGTTGTACGCAACAACACAAGGCCGTCAATCTAGTCCAATCTCTAGGTCTAAAACCATGGTAGCACGAGTACCGAGACAACTCACGAGCCGCAAAGACCACACCCTCGGGAAGGGAATGCAAAGGACTAAAGCCACCCACACGGGCCACACGTAAAACACAGAAGCATGATTCCCAGGGCAGCACACAAGCCGCCATGTCAATTTCCCACCCCAGGGCAAGCGGGAAACCTCCAGCCCCAGGTCGGATAACTGGACTCGCAATCCAAGGCCAAACACATGGCCCACACGGGAATCGCCTTCCAAAGAAACCCTACGACATGCGGGGGAGACCCCACCGCACACACACCGATACACGGTGACTCGATCAAGCGTAACACGGAAGCCCGGAACACGTGAGGTCACCCAGACCCACTACACCTACGGGCACGCTAATCGAGGTAACATGGCATCTCCGGACACCCAAAGACACGGTCACAGAACTCCACGGGATGTCAAGGACATTCACAAGACCTAAAGTCAACCACTGGGTCACAATCGGGTCGACCGGAGGTCAAAACAACGCATACGGGAACCACAACGTAGTCACGGTCACCTGGGGACCGCGACCATAGTCACGGTCGACTGGGGATCGCGACCATACAGTAGTGTTCGACCGAGGACCGCGACCACGCAGTCACGGTCACCTCACGACCGCAACTAGCCACGCGTAAACCCGATGGTAGCGGTCGCCCGAGGACCGCGACCCCACAGTCACGGTCACCTCATGACCGCGACCAGACGAAAACGGTATATCGCACGTCCGCGACGCTTGCCGACGCTCTTGTGCAAACGCGGTTCTCCCAAGACAGCGACCAATGAAAGCGGTTACTGGTAGACCGCGACCATTTCAGAAAACCGAGAACGGTAGGAATACGCCCAAAAATCTGATCCACGCCCCGATCACCCCCGGGTGATGGGGAAACAAAGAGGAATCCATCCCCAAGCCCCTAGGCATGCATCTAAACCCCTGGATCGGCCAAAAACGCTGTAAAACGAGAGATCCGGCTCACTCCCCAAAACATGCATTTTCCCCAAATCGCCCCAAAAGACCCGCTCGGCTCACCACGGCCTACAAAACTCACGGGAAATGAAGCGAACGAGCTGGGGGTCCATCTCCCTACCTCCACCGAAGATTTCGCGCACCGTGGACGCCGATCCACGAAGAAACGCCTCTGGAACCCCACCGGTGCCTCCACGCCCGCGAACTGGCTCGCCACGTGCCACCACCTCGTTCCTCGACCCGTCCTCGCCGTCCCTCGTCCCACGGGCCTCTCCACCTCGCCCCCATCCGCCTCCGTCGGCCGCCGGAGAAGAGAGGGAGAGAAGAGAGCGTGAGAAGGGAGAGAGTGAGGAAGAGAGAATGAGGGGAAGAGAGAGAGTGGGGGGTTTGTATAGGAAATTCTGAAAAATCAGAAAAATACCAAAAAATAGAAAATTACACCCTCGCGATCCTCGGAATGCACCGATCGCAACGGTACCACACTCGCCTAGGTGAACGGCCCGGTTCACCCGCAATGAGGTTCCGAAGGAATTACCGAAACACACACCGGGAATCGGAAAACACACGTAGAAAAAGTCGCGGAGCTCTTCCGGGCCTCCGAAACAACTCCGGATCTCGCTGATCCGAACCCGAAAGATGTCCGAAACGAAATTTTGGACACAACGGAGTCAGACACTCCGAAAAACCAGATCTGGGACCCGAGAAGAAGGATCCGAAAAACCTGTGACATTACAGTCTAGGTCTATCTACCTGTCCTCATCCGAGGCCATACAACGTGGCTTGGGTTGACGACACGTCTATCCCAGTCACCACTACATGTGTCATTCCCATCCAGTTCCAGTCCTACCAAGGACAAATCCTATGCGATGTAGTGCCTATGAAGGTCGGGAGCATCATCCTAGGACGGCCATGGATTTACGTTGTAGACCTTACTACATTCGGTCGGTCCAATGAGTGTTCCTTCTCCCACAATGGAAAGAGGATTCAGTTGTGCCCGACACCCCCAAAGGTGGGAAAGAGTCCTACCTCTACACCCGCTGCATCCCCCAAAATTCAGGAGAATGTCCCAACCCCCACCAAAGGGAAGCTTCTCATGCCCTCCTCTCCTACACATGTCATATCCATCCCTAAGGCCCCTAAGGTTGACCATGACCTGATTAGGCGCCTTAACTTCATAGGTGTCCGTGAGCTGAATAGGGAGGTTGCAGAAGGTGCCCCTGTCTGGGCTGTTATTGTCACCATCACCCCCGAGGAGTCCCGAGTATCAGTCCCACCCGAGGTCCAGGCAATTCTACAGGACTTCCCAGACATTTTCCCGGATGATTTGCCCTCTAGACTCCCTCCCATGCGTGACATTCAACACGCTATTGATCTTGTCCCTGGGTCCACCCTACCCAACCTTCCCCATTACCGATTGAACCCAAAGGAGCATGCTGAGCTCCAAAGGATTGTCGAGGACCTTATCCAAAAGGGTTTCCTTAGGGTGAGCAAGAGCCCATGTGATGTCCCTGCCTTGCTCACACCCAAGAAGAATGGCACATGGTGGATGTGTGTTGACAACCGCGCCATCAATAAGATCACTGTCAAGTATAGGTTTCCCATTCCCCGTCTTGATGACATGCTTGACATGATGAGTGGGGCTACTATCTTTTCCAAGATTGACTTGAAAAGTGGCTACCACCAAGTCCAAATCCGACCAGGGGACGAGTGGAAGACAACCTTCAAAACCAAAGAAGGTCTGTATGAGTGGCTCGTCATGCCGTTTGGGCTATCCAATACCCCCAGCACATTCATGCGGCTTATGACGGAAATCCTTTGACCCCTCATTGGTCGCTCTGTTGTCGTCTACTTTGACGACATTCTCATCTATAGCCACAACCCTCAGGACCACATCCATCATTTGAGGGAAGTCTGCGAGACTTTAAGGAGAGAAATCATGTTTGCCAATCTCAAGAAATGTGAATTCATGACAGACCGGGTCACTTTCCTTAGATTTGTGGTTTCTAGCCAAGGAGTGTCTGTGGACCAATCCAAGGTCCAAGCCTTAGTAGACTGGCCTGAACCCCAGAACGTCCATGACGTTCGAAGCTTCCACGGGCTAGCCACTTTCTACAGACGCTTCATTCAGGGTTTCAGTACCATTATGGCACCCATTACAGATTGTATCTGTAAGGGGAATTTTCAGTGGACTAAATCCGCATCTCAGGCTTTTATTGCCATAAAGGAGCTTATGACTAAAGCCCCCGTCCTGCGCTTGCCAGACTTTTCCAAAGTCTTTGAGGTTTCCTGTGACGCATCTGGCGTAGGAATAGGAGGAGTACTTAGCCAGGAGAGCCACCCTGTGACTTATTTCAGTGAGAAGCTTTCTGATGCAAAGCTTCGTTACTCCACCTATGATAAGGAGTTTTATGCCGTGGTCCAAGCCCTCAAACACTGGAGACACTATCTCTTACCTCAAGAGTTTATCTTATACTCGGATCATGAGACTTTGAAATTCCTTAGCTCTCAGAAAGGGTTGAACCCGAGGCATGGTCGGTGGGTAGAATTCCTCCAGTCGTTCACATTTGTCATAAAACATAAGGCTGGAAGGGAAAATAAGGTGGTCGACGCCTTGAGTCGAAGGGTCTCCCTTCTTTCCACTGTTCGGGTGGAGGTCACGGGATTTGACCGCATGAAGGAACTCTATGGAGAGTGTCCTGATTTTGGCCCTGTCTACTCTGCTCTGTTTGCTGGACCCTCGATAGCCTTTTCTGACTATCTACTGCAAGATGGTTTTTTATTTCGAGGGTAGCAACTCTGTGTCCCGAGGACTTCTTTCCACTGTTCGGGTGGAGGTCACGGGATTTGCCGAAGGTGCCCCCCCTTCAAAAATGCCAACAGCCACAACGGTTGGCCAGCCACGCCGCGCCCGGCGCCTCCCGCCGCCTGCTACCGCCGCCCGCTGCGCCCGTCGCCACCGCCCAGCTCGCCTGCACCAGCCCGGCCCACCGTGCGCGCCTCCGTGCGACCGGCACCGCGCTAGCGCGCCCCGCCCAGCCACACCCACGCCCGGACAGCCCGCAGGCTCGCTCGCACCCGCCCGGCCCGTCGTGCGCGCCACTCAGCCCGCGCCCCCGTGCTACCGGCACCGCGTCGGCGTGCCCTGCCCGGCCGCACCCACGCCCGGCCACGGCTGCAGCCGCCCCCCCTTGCCCTCTGTCGCCTCGGGCCCGCGCCCTGGCTAGCTGACCACGCGTCCCAGCATGGACCGCCCCCCATTTGACCGCCTGCCAGCGTGAATTGCGCAGGAAAGGGTGAAGGTTTGAAAAAAAGAAAAGAGAGGAGTTTGAAAAAAAAGGTTTAAAAGGTCAAAAAAAAGGGCGAGTGAAGTTTGAAAAAAAAAGTCAAAAAAGGGGTTTTGAAAAATTAAGAAAAAGTGTGTATATATAATATATATATCTGTGATATATATAATATATATATATATATATATATATATTATTAACTTCTTAGTTGTGGTATCTGAAGTCCGCAACGACGGCTTGTCCAGTGTCCGAGTCGTCGGGTAGCCGACACACAGGCCGTAATTTACGGAGAGTGAGTGCCCGAGAGTATCCCTGTGCGGAGAAAATTTTAGATTGATTTGTTCCCCTGCGTGAAAAATTTTAAAGCGGTTTTGTAATAAGTTAAATCCTCCCTGCGTGGAGTGAATTTGTTGTAACCGTGGAGCTTCGTCGACACCGTGTGGGCACGCACGTCCCCGCTCGCCCTCGTCTCCGGTCGGAGTTAGACTTTTCAGTCTAGCTAGGTACGTACTCTCCTCGCTTGCTTATTTAGTATCTTTTCAATTGCCGCGCGAAGTGAGAGAGTCCGACCCATGCAACCTGTCTTCTGAGTGCATCGCTGTGGACGGAAAGCGAGAGCTTGTATGCACCCATCCTTAAGGCCCTAGACTGTCACATTAGGGCACCCTAATTGCCAGGAGGTAGTTCCACAACTACTTCACCCACGGGCGAGCGACTTTTCCTGACCGGTCCTTTCAAATTGACCCTTTGCCTATTAGCCAACAAAATTCAGGTCTATAGCTTGCTAATTATCGGTCCCAGGACTGCATCATTTAGGTCTGAGGTCGTGCATGCCACGTTGGTCTAGGAATTCATCTGGCCGTCTAGAGCGCCCCTCAACTCTACAATCCCACATGGATCAGAAGAGCGTGAGTGCTATGTTAGCTCAGCTCGAGCATAATCTTCTGACCCATGTTGAAGAATCCATAAGCCAACTGCGAGTAGAGCTAGATGAGAGGATCCGAGCCTTAGAGGAATGACTGAAGGGAGAGGAAGGACGAGTGAATGGCCACGGCGATCCCGTAGCCAATCCTAGGGAGGAAAGAGAGCAAGCCCACCAAAATCAGGCTCCCCAAGGTAGAGAGCAAGAGGCCCGTGTGCCTCGAGAGAGAGACCACAACGATGAGGGTATCATCCTACGGAACGTCAAGATCGACGCTCCGAGTTTTGATGGGTCCCTAAACCCTGCTGCATACCTTGATTGAGAGATCGGGATGGACCAATATTTTGATTGGCATCGCCGCATGACCCCTGCCACAAGGGTAAGGTTTGCTAAAATGAAACTCCTAGGTCAAGCCAAAACTTACTGGTGTAACGTTGAAAATCTCCTAGCCCGGAGACGAGAGGAGCCTATAAGCACGTGGGAAGAAATGAAGGAGAAATTGAGGGAGAAGTATCTGTCACCTTCCTACCATCGGCGTCTTTTAGACCAATGGCAGAAACTCACCCAAGATGGAAAGTCCGTGGATGAGTACATCGCCAAATTTGATGACTTCTTCCTTCGGAGTCGAGTCATGGAGGATGCCTCCGTCACACTCTCACGGTTTAGGGGTAGCCTACACGAGAGTATTCAGCGGGAATTATTCTTGCGGGAGGTTAACACCCTCGAGCACGCCTACCAGGTTGCACGAGATGTTGAGAGGTTTCAAAGGGTGGTCCCACTTCGGGTTCCCATCTACTGCCAACCTGAACCCCAAAACCTCATAGTCCGCTATACCGAGAGAGCTGGCCCCTCCACCTCTGACGTCCCTACTGCTACCCCACTTAGGGCCGTTGCCCCTAATGCTCCTTTCCTACGGAACCCCTTACTTGCACCCGCTGCTGTGCCCAGGCTGGAGTATACTCCGCCAACTGAGAGGAGATATGACAAGGGAAAGTGAGTCATCCCTAGCACCTCCCAACCAGTCCCTGTCTCGGGAGTTCGTTGCTTTAGGTGCCATAACCTAGGGCACATTACCTCCAACTGCCCCACTCGAGCCTTAGTCATCACCGACCCCCAGTCTTTGGAGCTTCCACCTCAGGAAGGAGAAGCCATTGAGAGATACGAGGCCGATCCTGACCTCATCGCCCAGTTTGAGGAAATTGATGCAGGGTATGATGGAACGCATGTCGAGTACATGCAAGTGGGAGATATTGCCGAGAGTTCGAACCAAGGAAGACTGGGTGTAGTTCGCTGCATCCTTACCCACCCCCAGGAGGACGATTGGCGTCGAACCTCCATCTTCCAAACATACATTATGGTAAAATCCCAACCCTGCAAGGTGATTTTTGACAACGGGAGCTGTATCAATGCAGTCTCTTCAGACTTTGTCTCCCGTCTAGGTCTACCTACCCATCCTCATCCGAGGCCGTACAACGTGACTTGGGTTGACGACACGTCTATCCCAGTCACCACTACATGTGTCATTTCTTTCCAATTCCAGTCCTACCAAGGACAGATTTTGTGTGATGTAGTGCTTATGAAGGTCGGTAGCATCATCTTAGGGCGACCGTGGATCTGTGATGTAGACCTTTCTACATTCGGTCGGTCCAATCAGTGTTCCTTCTCACACAATGGTAAGAAGATACAGCTGTACCCGGCACCCCCAAAGGCGACCCCGGGAAAGAGTTCCACCTCCACCCCCACTGGAACCCCCAAGGTTCAAGAGAGTCCTCGGACTCCCACTGATGGGAAACTTCTCATTCCCTTTCCTCCTGAACCTATCACACCCATTCCTAAGACCCCTAAGGTTGGTTATGACACGATTAGGCGTCTTAACTTCATAGGTGTCCATGAGCTGAATAGGGAGGTTGCCGAGGGTGCCCCTGTCAGGGCTGTTGTTGTCACCATCACCCTCGAGGAGTCCCGAGTCTCAGTCCCACCCGAGGTCCAGGCAATTCTGCAGGACTTCCCAGATATTTTCCCAGAGGACTTTCCCTCTAGACTCCCTCCCATGCGTGACATTCAACACACTATTGATCTTGTCCCCGGGTCCACCCTACCCAACCTTCCCCATTACCGATTGAACCCAAAGGAGCATGCTGAGCTCCAAAGGATTGTTGAGGACCTTATCCAAAAAGGTTTCCTGAGGGTGAGCAAGAGTCCATGTGCTGTCCCTGCCTTACTCACACCCAAGAAGGATGGCACATGGCGGATGTGTGTTGACAGTCGCGCCATCAATAAGATCACTGTCAAGTATATGTTTCCCATTCCCCGTCTTGATGACATGCTTGACATGATGAGTGGAGTCACCATCTTTTTCAAGATTGACTTGAAAAGTGGCTACCACCAGGTCCGGATTCGACCAGGGGATGAGTGAAAAATAGCCTTCAAAATAAAAGAAGGTATGTATGAGTGGCTTGTCATGCCGTTTGGGCTATCCAACGCCCCCAGCACTTTCATGAGGCTTATGACAGAAGCCCTTCGTCCTCTCATTGATCGCTTTGTTGTCGTCTACTTTGACGACATTCTCATTTATAGCCACAACCCTCAGGACCACATCCAACATCTGAGGGAAGTCTGTGAGACTTTGAGGAGAGAGACCCTGTACGTCAATCTCAAGAAATGTGAATTTATGACGGACCAGGTCGCTTTCCTCGGGTTTATGGTTTCTAGCCAAGGAGTGTCTGTAGACCAATCTAAGGTCCAAGCCTTAGTAGACTGTCCTGAGCCCTAGAACGTCCACGACGTTCGTAGTTTCCATGGGCTAGTCACTTTCTATAGACACTTCATTCAGGGTTTTAGCACCATTATGGCACCCATTACGGATTGTATCTGTAAGGGAAATTTTGAGTGGACTAAAGTCGCCTCTCAGGCTTTTATTGCCATAAAGGAGCTTATGACTAAAGCCTTTGTCCTCCGCCTGTCAGACTTTTCCAAAGTCTTTGAGGTTTCCTGTGATGCATCTGGCGTAGGTATAGGTGGAGTGCTTAGCCAGGAAAGCCACCCTGTGGCTTATTTCAGTGAGAAGTTTTTTGATGCAAAGCTTCGATACTCCACATATGATAAGGAGTTTTATGCCGTGGTCCAAGCCCTCAAACACTGGAGACACTATCTCTTACCACAAGAGTTTGTCCTATACTCAGACCACGAGGCCTTGAAATTCCTTAGCTCTCAGAAATGCTTAAACCCGAGGCATGGTCGGTGGGTAGAATTTCTCCAGTCCTTCACCTTTGTCCTAAAACATAAGGCTGGAAAGGACAATAAGGTGGCCGACGCTTTGAGTCGAAGGGTCTCCCTTCTTTCCACTGTTCGGGTAGAGGTCACCAGATTTGACCGCATGAAGGAACTCTATGGAGAGTGTCCTGATTTTGGCCCTGCCTACTCTGCTCTGTCTGCTGGACCCTCGATAGCCTTTTCTGACTATCTACTCCAGGATGGTTTTTTATTTCGAGGGCAGCAACTCTGTGTCCCGAGGACTTCTGTTCGGGACTGCTGGAGGTCTTACTGGTCACTTTGGCCGCAACAAGACCATCCATTCTGTGGAGGAGCACTTCTATTGGCCTGGCCTGAAGAGAGATGTGGCCAAGATTGTAGCCCAGTGTAGGACATGCACGATGGCCAAACAGGTCAAACAGAACGCTGGTCTCTACACTCCTCTCCCCGTTCCTGATCGACCATGGGTTGATATGAGCATGGATTTTATCCTCGGTTTACCTCACACTGCTCATAAGCATGATTCCATCTTTGTTGTCATTGATAGGTTCTCGAAGATGGCCCACTTCATTGCATGTTCTAAAACATCTGATGCATCTAGAGTAGCCCATTTATTCTTTGATGAAGTCGTGCGTCTGCATGGTCTCCCCCAAACCATCGTGTCTGACCGAGATGTCCGGTTCACTAGCTATTTTTGGAAGACACTTTGGCACCTAGTTGGCACCAAACTGAAATTTTCCACTGCCTATCACCCCCAAACTGATGGGCGTATCACCTCCAAACTGATGGGCAAACCGAGGTCGTCAATAGGAGTTTAGGAAATCTGCTGAGGTGCCTTGTAGGGGAACATTCCGGCACTTGGGATCTTCTTTTGCCCAGAGCCGAATTTGCATACAACAGCTCCATCAATAGGTCCATAGGTATGAGTCCATTTGAGGTCGTGCATGGCTACCAACATAGGAAACCTGTGGATCTCATTCCCCTTCCCCTCGAGTCTAGAACATCCAAGTCGGCTGAGGAGTTTGCACAGCATGTCAGGCGTCTGGATGAGTCAATTAGCAAGCAAATAAACCTCAGTAATGAAACTTACAAACGCTTGGCTGATTCGCATAGGCGTCACCATGAATTCCAAGAAGGTGACATGGTTATGATATGGGTTCGACCCGAACGACTCCCCTCGGGAGTCGTTAAAAAGTTATAAGCCCGTAGTGATGGACCCTTCTCAATTTTACGGAAGATTGGCTCCAATGCTTATGTTGTGGACTTACCTCCCAAATATGGGATTAGCTCGACTTTTAATGTGGCAGACCTAGTGGCCTATAAGGAACCCACAACGATTCCTGGTGACCCTTTCGAGCCTTCTCCTCCCATTGAGAGTGAGCCCACCCCTATGCGTCCCACAGCCTCGAGAGTACCGCGCGAGCACATTGAGAGGATACTGGATGAGCAGGTGACCACTACACGGAGCAGGGTGTACCAGCGCTACCTTGTCCACTGGCGGGACCGTCCCCCTTCTGATGATTCCTGGATCAGCCGGGAAGATCTCCAACGCTTCGATCCAGATCTGCTAGAGCACTACCACAGCAGTGTCCCCCCTAACTCGACGGAGTCGAGTTCTAGCCGCCCCGGGAGGGTTGGTGGGGACACCGGGTCCACTACCGAGCCCAATACTCGGAGCCGACGTCGCACCGCCACTGCACCAAGCTTATGGCTCGAAGATCCGACTTCCTGAAGATTCGGCGTATTTGTGTGTATTGAGTGATACACGTATTTTTATGTATTTTGTGTGTATTAGACTAGTCAACTAAACATGTGTGTATTTTATATATTTTATTTGATTAAATCCCACAAGTCAAAAGTGGGTGGGTGGGTTTTGTTTTGTTAGGCTAGGGTATAAACACAATTAGTATAAGTTAGATGGTATTATTGCTATGACCTTTTCTCCTATATAAGGAGGCCAATGCTTGTGTGTTACATATGAATGTTGTTATATGAATGAAAGCTTGTTTGTGTGAGAGCTATTCCCTCTTGCATTTTCCTTCCCTCTTTCTCCATGTGAGATTTGAGTGTGTCGCCCGGTGTGAGACCGTCCGGCGTGAGGCCGAGCTACGCGAGGTAGCAAGTTATCCGTCTTGTTCGTGATATCGGAGTGCCGTCGATCCTTCCCCCCCCCCCCCCCCCCCCCCCCCCCCCCCGCGTCACTTAAGTCAGTAGAGCTATGGTGGGAGCAATATAGGGACGAAGTAGCTTCTGCGCGAGATCCCTCTCCACCAGAAGGGTGAAGTGGTTCCTGCTCAGGAGTTTTGAGCATGTGATTGCCCTTACCTTTCGCTGGAGGGTATCCCTGGGTTAAATAGTGCGCCGTCTTCTGGAGTCCTATAAGTTGAGGGGTTTCAGGTGGGGGTTACGTCCTCGACGTGGGCTTTTATTGCCCTATCGTGGGAGCGTCATCACCTTGGGGAGCTGGAGTCCCTCACCTTTATGAATTCCTGCCCACAGAGGACTCTTAACGGCTGCATGGATAAGCAATCATCGGCCGTACCAAGCTCAGAGAGGCTAGCCCTATCCGGGCGGTAGGCTTAGCTCGAACGAAGATGGGTTGGATTGGTCGACATGCGCCTTCTTCCCCTGGGCGGAGAGATGGCTCGGGCATGGACCTTTCCTGTGACCTGACCGATGCTCGGGCCTTCCGAGCCTAGAGGCCGCCTAGGAAGGTAGTATCCTCGAGCGAAACTTTTATTGGGCTTTCTCACCTAAGTGGGCCCCAGGGGGCTGTCACCTGGCTGAGCTGAGCCTTGTTGGGCCCAGAGGGGCCTAGTTCGGCTGCTCTTAATTGGGCTACAGAAATCCCCCTCTCCAACCTGGTATGCCAGTCTCTCTATCACACGTTGAGCTCAGAATGCAATGGCTTGAAGAGCTGTTGTTGCTCCTCATATTCCCCTATAATTTTTGTTGTGATACTTAATACATCCTGCATAATAGGCTAGAGGATGGGAGTGTTGGAATTTAGGCATAGTTCTCAGGCAATAGTCCCATATCGGTTAATGGGTTGTGGTCTATGTGCTTATGATGTTGGACATGTGTATCTCAACACCGCGATTTTATAGATTTCAACGTGGTATCAGAGTATGGTCTTGGACCTAACCCCATATTTTTCCTATCTTGTCATCTCCACCCAATTAATTTTCACAGCCCATATTGGCCGTGAGGGGGAGTGTTAAAATTTGGGCATAGTCCTCGGGCAATAGTCTCATATCGGTTAATATGTTGTGGTCCATGTGCTTGGACTTGTGTATCTCAACACCGTGATTTTATGAATTTCAACAGGGGGCACCAAGCACTCAGATGGCTATTTTATGGATTTCAATAATCGGTTAATGAGTTGTGATCCATATACTTATGACTCTAGGCTTGTGTATTTTGTAGATTTCAACAAGGGACATTAAGCACTCAAATGGTTGTTTTGTGGATTTCAGTAAGGGGCACCAAACACTTAAATGGTTGTTTTGTGGATTTGTTGCAGCATGTCGTATCTTCAATTCTAGAGTGGTAATAGGCTAATAGCTTCACTGATGACTCTCACATTGTGCCCTATTTTATAGGGACTCTTCATAATGTAGTCCATTTCCATTATCTGTGCATTCAAAAGGACTTGACTTCCCATTTTCATCCTCTCTGCACATACACAAATAACCAATTTCAACAACAAATTGTACCACATTCAAATCCATAAAACACTTAAATGATGTATTTAAAAGGGATTCATAATGCCGACCGATGTCAATATAACATACATACATAGTGAGACGATAGCTTGCCTTATCTCCTACATTCCTGACGTTGACAATTGGGTAAATTCTCATTACTAGACGTATATGAGAGTGAGACAGGTCTCGTGGGGTGGTCGAGAGATGCAAATAAAAAATGTACAGCCTTATATACAAAGGATCAAGAATGCAAATAGAAAAGTACTGTTAGAGTGTAGAGTCAGAACTCTTCATCGTGCGCCTCTGCACGGGATCACACTCTGCCTCAGGAGCGCATCCACTGCTTCAAGGGAGTATTCTCAGCGTCAGGGGAGCATGGGGAGCACATGCTGTCTCTGGGGAACAATCGCTGCTCCAGGGGAGCACCCTCAATGTCAGGGGAGCATGTATTACGGGCTCAAGGCATTTTGATGTCACTTGGAGCAGGCTGACCGGCATGAAGAAGTGTTGACTCTTGTCTTGGCAATGCATGAAGAAGTGTCGACACTTGTCTTGGCAATGCATTAACCTGACTAGTGGTGGGGGAGCATCTGCAGTCGCTGGAGGGCATACTCGGTCTCAGGAGAGCATCCTTGGAGACAGGCGAGCATGCACGTCTGATATACCCCGGAAGAGGATTTCTATTCAACAGGGGTATTATTATCCTTAATATCCTGACTAATGACGCCCTAATCTCCTAGTATAAAAGGGTGAACTCTCTCTTGTATTGAAATAAAAAAAAAGTATGTGATTATCTTAGTGGATTACTGCTGCGGCCGTGGACGTAGGAAGGAATCTTGCCTCTGAACCACGTAAAAAATCCATGTGTGTTATTGTGGTTTGTTTTCTCTTCTCTCATTTCTTCTTCCTCCTCTGCTGGTTGTCCTCCTCATCTGGGTACTCCGTTCTCTATATCCCTAACAACTGGTATCAGAGTCTTGTTCTGGTTCGAGGAGAACAGTGGGAGCAATGGCGGCAGATGATGGAAAGGTGAGGATCGACAAGTTCAAGGACTTCGGTTTTTGGAAGATGCAGATCGAAGACTACTTGTATCAGAAGAAGCTGCATGAGCCGCTTCTTGGAACGATGCCGGCAGGGATGAAGAAAGAAGATTAGGATCTATTAGACAGACAAGCACTCGGAGTTGTTCGCTTGACGTTGGCCAGAAATGTCACCTTCAACATCGTGAACGAGAAGACCACGTCAGGATTGATGAAGGCGCTATCAAATATGTATGAAAAGCCCTCGGCTTCAAACAAGGTATATTTGATGCGTCGTTTATTTAATCTGAAGATGGCCGAAGGTGCTTCTGTTATAGACCACATCAATGAATTCAATGTGATTACAACTCAGTTGAGTTCTGTAGAAATAAACTTTGATGATGAGATTCGGGCCTTGATTCTTTTATCCTCCTTACCTGAAAGTTGGGGTGCAACTGTGACGGCTGTGAGTAACTCTTCCGGTTCAAGTAAATTGAAGCTCCATGAAGTTCGAGACTTGATTCTAAGCGAAGATATTCGTAGAAGAGAATCAAGTGAAGTCTCAGGTTCTGCCTTGAATATAGAGAGCAGGGGAAGAACAAAACAGCGGGGTCAAAATAGGAGCAGATCTAGGTCCAAGAAGAAAGGTCAATCAAAGTTTGGTGGTGATGGGTGCTGGAATTGTGGTAAAAAGGGGCACTTAAAGAAAGATTGCAAGGCTCCAAAGAAGAAAAACCATAATGAAGAGTCCGCCAATGCAACTGCAGCAGAGCAAGTTCAAGATGCTTTAGTTCTTTATGTTGACACTCCTTTAGAGTCATGGATTCTTGACTCAGGTGCGTCATTTCACTCTACCTCACATAAAGAAAGTATGCAAAATTATGTTGCTGGAAACTTTGGGAAGGTTTATCTTGCTGATGATGAGCCTTTAGATATTGTGGGGAAGGGTGATGTCAATGTAAGGACCACAAATGGCACTTTGTGGAAGTTAAAGAATGTAAGGCATGTACCTGGCTTGAAGAGAAACTTGATATCTGTTGGATAGCTTGATGATGAAGGTTATGTCACAACCTTTGTGGGTGGATCTTGGAAGATCACCAAAGGTGCTATGATTATAGCACGAGGTAACAAGATGGGTACTCTCTACATGACTAGCAACAACAAAGATATAGTGGCAGTGGCAAATTCAGGACTTGACTTCAACATATGGCACTGTAGGCTTGGTCACATGAGTGAGAAAGGGATGAAGGTACTGCTGTCAAAAGGTAAATTGTCTGGCTTGAAATCTGTGGAAGTTGGTCTTTGTGAAGACTGCATTTTTGGGAAGCAAAAGAAGGTTGCATTCTCAAAGACATTAAGAACTTTGAAGACACAGAAGCTAGAGCTTGTGCATACAGATGTATGGGGTCCTTCACCAGTACCATCTCTTGGAGGCTCACTCTACTATGTCACTTTCATTGATGACTCTACTCGCACGGTATGGGTTTATTTTTTGAAAAAGAAATCTGATGTATTTGTTACTTTCAAAAATTGGAAGACCCTTGTAGAGAATGAGACAGGTTTGAAGGTGAAGTGTCTGAGATCAGACAATGGTGGAGAGTATGGCAACAAAGAATTCAAGGACTTTTGTGCAACTAATGGTATCAGGATGGAAAGAACTGTTCCAAGAACACCACAGCAGAATGGAGTTGCCGAGCGCATGAATAGAACCTTGAATGAACGGACTAGAAGCACGAGGATACATGCCTGACTGCCAAAAATATTTTGGGCAGATGCAATTAACACAGCAGCTTTCTTGATAAACTGAGGACCATCTGTCCCTTTGGATGGTGAAATTCCAGAGGAGGCCTGGACAGAGAAAGAGGTAAATCTTTCACACATGAGAGTCTTTGGCTGTGTTTCATATATGCATGTAGATTCTAATGACAGGGATAAGCTAGATGCTAAGTCTATAAAGTGCTTTTTCATTGGATATGGTTCTGATGAGTTTGGATATCGATTTTGGGATGATGAAAATCAAAAAATTCTCAGAAGGAAAAATGTTATTCAATGAAAATGTCTTGTACAAAGATAGGATTGTTGTAGAATCTGACAGTGTAGGGAAACAAAATAAAAATGGTGGACATGTTGAGCTAGAAGAAATTTCACAAGATGATGTGAATGATAAGATACATGATGTATCTGAAATAGAAGCACAACCATGTACACTGGTACAACTGAGAAGACCTGCAAGAATACGTAGGCCTACACAAAGGTATTCTCCATCTTTGCATTACCTACTGTTGACTGACGAAGGTGAACCCGAGTGTTATGATGAAGCAATACAGGTTACAGATTTTGTTATGTGGGAGTTAGCCATAGAAGATGAGATGAACTCATTGCAAAAGAACCAGACTTGGGAGCTAACTAAACTCCCTAAGAACAAGAAGGCATTGCACAACAAGTGGGTTTACAGAGTCAAAGATGAACCTGATGGCAGTAAGAGGTACAAAGCAAGGTTGGTAGTGAAGGGCTTCCAGCAGAAGGAAGGTATAGACTACACTGAGATCTTTTCTCCAGTTGTGAAACTAACCACTATTATATTGGTGTTGAGCATTGTTGCTGCTGAGAACTTATATTTAGAGCAACTAGATGTTAAGACAGCTTTTCTCCATGGTGACTTGGAGGAAGACATCTACATGTTGCAACCGGAAGGTTTTTCAGTCCCAAACAAAGAAAACCTTGTGTGCAAGCTCAAGAAAAGCTTATATGGTCTGAAACAAGCCCCCAGACAGTGGTACAAGAAGTTTGATGGATTCATATGTAACAATAGTTTCATTAGGTGCAACATGGATCATTGTTGTTATCTTAAGAAGTTTGATAATTGTTATATCATATTATTGTTGTACGTGGATGATATGCTTATTGCAGGATCAAGTATGACAGAGATTAACAATATGAAAATACAATTATCAAAGGAATTTGCTATGAAGGACTTAGCAGCAGCAAAGTAAATTCTTGGGATGAGAATTATGTGGGATAGAACAGCTGGCACTGTGAAGCTATCTCAAGAAGGTTACATCCAGAAGGTGTTGAGCAGATTCAACATGCAGGATGCAAAATCAGTTAGCACTCCTTTGGCAAGTCACTTCAAACTGTCTAAAGAGCAGTCACCAAAGTCTGCTGAAGAGCGAGAGTCCATGAAGAAAATTCCTTATGCATCAGTTGTAGGAAGTCTGATGTATGCCATGATTTGTACCAGGCCGGATATAGCATATGCAGTGGGAGTTGTGTGCAGACATATGGCAGATCCGGGCAAGCAACACTGGGAGGCAGTGAAATGGATTCTGAGATACTTAAAAGGCACCTCAGGCAAATCACTTTGTTTCAGGAAAAGTGACGTTATCCTACAAAGTTTTGTTGATTCAGATCTTGGTGGTGATCTGGACACCAGAAGAAGTACCACTGGCTATGTTTACACTTTGGGTGGCACTGCAGTGAGTTGGGTTTCAAAACTTCTGAAGGTTGTTGCTCTCTCAACAACAGAAGCAGAGTATGTTGCTATCTCTGAAGCTAGCAAAGAGATGGTATGGCTGAAAAATTTTCTGAAGGAGTTGGGCAAGGAACAAAGCAATAGTGTGCTGTTTTGTGACAGTCAAAGTGCAATTCACCTTTCCAAGAACCCAGTCTTTCATGCAAGGACTAAGCACATACAACTGAAGTATCACTTCATTCGTGGTTTGCTTGAAGATGATGTTTTGCTGCTGGAGAAAATACTTGGTGCAGAGAATCCAGCAAACATGTTAACCAAGGTGGTGACCACAGAGAAACTGAGGCTGCGCAAAGCCTCAGTTGGCCTCCATGGATGATTGATGGAGGGATGCCGTAGCAGTATTTCCATTGTTATATTGAGCAGGGTTAATACATTGAGAGGTTTGCTTTCTTTGGAGTTCAGACTCCAAGTGGGAGATTGTTAGAGTGTGGAGTCAGAACTCTTCATCGTGCGCCTCTGCACGGAATCACACTCTGCCTCATGAGCGCATCCACTACTTCAGGGGAGTATTCTCAGCGTCAGGGGAGCATGGGGAGCACATGCTGTCTCTGGGGAGCAATCGCTGCTCCAGGGGACCATCCTCAATGTCAGGGGAGCATGCATTACGGGCTCAAGACATTTTGATGTCACTTGGAGCGGGCTGACCTGCATGAAGAAGTGTCGACTCTTGTCTTGGCAATGCATGAAGAAGTGTCGACACTTGTCTTAGCAATGCATTAACCTGACTGGTGGTGGGGGAGCATCTGCAGTCGCTGGAGGGCATACTCGGTCTCAGGAGAGCATCCTTGGAGACAGGCGAGCATGCACGTCTGATATACCCCGGAAGAGGATTTCTGTTCAACAGGGGTATTATTGTCCTTAATACCCTGACTAATGATGCCCTAATCTCCTAGTATAAAAGGGTGAACTCTCTCTTGTATTGAAACCAAAAAAAAAAGTCTGTTATTATCTTAGTGGATTACTATTGTGGCCATGGACGTAGGAAGGCATCTTGCCTCCGAACCACGTAAAAAATCCCTGTGTGTTCTTGTGGTTTGTTTCCTCTTCTCTCATTTCTTCTTCCTCCTCTGCTGGTTGTCCTCCTCATCGGGGTACTCCGTTCTCTATATCCCTAACAAGTACGAACGGGGTGAATGAAAAATTATTTGTGGTGTAAATTTTAGTTACTAACCGTACACCTAAGTTTGTCGGCACATTGGTCATTAAAAATTAATATGCCTAATAATAATCTTACTAGAGTAATACTTTTTACACCGAATCCGTGGCACAAAAGTGATATCAAAATATAACCTTTGTTCTCATTAGTCTAAAAAAAAGATGAAATGACCATTTCTACACATAAAAGGACATCTTGCCTCTAAACCGTTTGGCCCACTTTTTTGCGCATTAAAGACGGAGCGTACTTGACAAGAAAGTATATAATTGAAACATTTTGTAGGACTGAAATACTTTACATATGAATGAAACATTTTATTACAAGAATTAAATATTTTATTTGACTTTAGAAATAAACCGATGAAATATTTTGTATAAATGAAATATTTTATTACATGAGCAAAATATTTGTTATAAGGATAAAATACTACAAAAATGAAATATTTTGTAATAAGAACGAAACCTAACAAAATGTTTCAATTCTATATCAAATATTTCATTCCTATAACAAAATATTTCATTCTTCTACAAAATATTTCATTTTTGTGTTTTCATGTCGAGTGCACTCCGTGTTTAATGTACGAAAACACGCATCGTATGAGTCTGACGCGGGACATCCTTTTTTGTGCAAAAATGATCCTTTCGTCTTTTTGTGTCAATGAGAATAAAAGTTACAAATTGACGTGACTTTGTGCACCAGATTAGGTGCACAAAGCATTACTCAGCGTACTAAGTCTCAAGTTTGGGATGACAAGGTATCCAATCGCGACCAATTGTATTGGATTTTTAATTATTTAAAAAATAGAATACCAATAGCAACTAGCACAATGAGAAAAGATGTATCCTAAACACAAAAGTGATTTGATTGATGAGACGATTTGATCAGGTCAAGCTACAAAAGTACTACTATTGGAAAAAAAGGCAAATGGACGGTGTATTTTTGACGCAAGAAGTATGACAGCTAACTATATAACGAAATGTCGATTCTAATGTCATTTTTTAGCGTTTTTATAATATCTTATTCTTCAAACAGATGGCATTTTATAATTTTTAATAATTTAATTTTGAGGGTGTAAAGGTGATTTTTTTCCCACTCCAAATATAGCCCACCAACACATGAAAAAGTCCAGGTCTTTCAGCGCAGAGGAGGCCCAATAAGGATGCCCAACTCTTTTCAGAGCATTTGGGCCCAGTAAAATGTTGTCAAAGTCTAGCGTAAACAAGTGCCATGATGGTCCCTTCGCCAGGTGTCAGGCTAGAAGGGAAAATCATAGGACAAACGACGCGCCACCCTGAAATTCATCTCAAGGGATTCAAATGGTAACTCGCTCCTGAGCTCGCTAGGAGGCTTAGAGAGCCAATCCAATCTTGAGTGGAGGGCCCATAGTGTTAACTTGACCCCATCATCATTTTAAGGAAACAGTACTAACTCAAATCCCACAAGGGGCTTGGAAGAGTCTTAACACAATCGCAAGGGCCTTAGCCCACTCACCGGTGAAAGAGTCTTAGCTCGATCTTAAGGACCTTAGCTTGCTCACGGGTGGAAGAGCCTTAACTCAATCTCAAGGGCCTTAGGGTGCTCACCAGTGAAAGAGCCTTAGCTCGATTGCAAGGGTCTTAGCCTACTAATCGGTGGAAGAGCCTTAACTCAATTGCAAAGGCCTTAGCCCACTCACCGAGGGAAGAGCCTTAGCTCAATCGAAGCCGACGCAAGAAATATCTTAGAAGAACAAAACAATTCATATGAAGAACAACTAGGAGTTTGTGTGGCTACCCTGGAGCATTCCATCAAGTTCCATCACCTCCTAGAAGCACTGCATTAAAAGTATAGGAGAAAATCGATGAGTAACCCTTGGGAAGCACACCAGCCACCCTACCCATCAATCAACTCACCTAGAGAAGTTGGAGTTACCCTCTCGGTGCCACTATCTCAAGAGGAATACCACCAAGCAGATGAAGGAAGAGTCACCAATTTTCAAGGGGTCAAAGAGTCAGATTGAGCAGATATTCGTACCTTTATGATGCCGCAATATGTATGGTCTTATCAAAGCATAGACCCCTGGAAGATTTCTTCAGATCTGCTACCATCATCACCAAGAAGACCTAGATAAGGAGATCTTTGTGATCTCTTCCAGCTATGGAAAAAAGGAGGAGGGTAAGGAGAACAATTTTAGTATTTTTCATTTAGAGTTCAAGAAGGGAAGGAAGCGTCAAGGTGGTCCTAATTTTGCAATTCTCCCTCTTCCTCATGCATATACCTACCAACCCCGATACTATGGGGGCAATCCCTTCATTCGCCACCTCCTTGTGTTTCGACATTGTGATAGACATCTATTCCCATCTCCCAAAGAATTCATCCCTCCTCCCATGCAACACTTATTGACTTGAGTGTTGGAGGGTTCTCCCGGGGAACATCCACCCTAGTGAGAACTTCAATTGCAAGAAAGGAGTTCAATGAGATCTTCTCAAGGCAACGGTCATCCTCGACGGTCCAATGAAAGATGCTTGATGAGGTCTTCTCACGGCCTCATCAACTGGAGCGGGTACCTGTGTTGCCCAGTAAATGGCTTAACCCAGAGAGGGTGAATGGGTAAATAAAATTTACTTGCAGTAAAATAATTTTTTAGAATGAGGTACAATAGTGCTTAAGTACATGCGGAATAGAATTCAAGCACAGAAAGTAATCACACAGATGGACATAAGGATTTTAGACTGGATCGGCCCTAACTTTCAGTCAGTCCTATGTCCAGTGCCCAACAACCACTGAGATTTTTACTATCTCCCCGCAAGGAATAGTTACACCGCTGTTTTTGGTAAGGTGTTCAGCTGTTTGATGGGATTTTTTTATCAGGGGTCAATCAACCAGTTAGTTGAGAAACAACCAACGGGTTAGTTGACCACGCAGGCATGCCAGTCACGTGAGTGCCAAGTTTATTATGCGCTCATTCTGACCCTTATGAGGCAAGAGTGAGATTCGGGTCGGGACCAGCAGTCCGCCATACCATAAAGGCTATGGCGTTAATTACCTTCCTCATAAGAGAGAAAACCTTTGATTAATTGCCGAGATAGCGAGCCGTTCGAGGCCGGAACAAGATGCGAAGGTATGAACGTGACAAGGTCACATGGGATGTTTTTATCTATCATGCATAAGAGGCATCGTTCATTAAATTGGAGGCCCTTAGTACGTGGCGGAGGACGTGGGTCCGAAGACCACCATCGCGCATTGCGAAGACTTCCGATCGGGCATAACTCGGACTTCCGTCAGTGCCATTTGATATACCCGAGGGTCTATGCAAACATGCACGCATGATATTCATGACTATGCTAAACATGGCAATAGAGTTATGCAAGAGAACAGTGATCAATCAAATTCATTAGCCTCCACTGGGGGGGATTAAAATGGTAACATAAGCATGACGACGAAAGCAAAGCGCTAACGGACATGATAGTAAAAGCATGATAACGAGATGGTCCGGACTTGAACATCCCTCTCCTTACTCAGTTTATTATTGATAAGTATGTAGTTTTATATTGTAATTAATGATATACCACACTTTTATTAGCTTTAATATACATCACTATATATTTATCACACTTAATTTTAATTTCAGATCAAAATGTTTAATTACCTGATTTAATTAAATTTTGATACTATTTTATAGGCATAAAGAAGATCACACCGTCAAAAACCCATGACCGACCAAGCCCAATTTTAATCCAAATAAAACAAAAAAAGCAAAGCAAAATAATTATTATAGATATATATATATTTGATATATATAGATATCAAACCATATCTGTACCTTCCCAGCCCCTTCCCCGACACACCTTATCCGTACCTTCGCCGGCACACCCTCCACAACCCTTCCCTGGTACACCCTTCAGCATCCCTCCACCGGCACACACCAGCCCACGCCCTGTCCGGCACACTCGGCTAGGCCTTCGCCAGCACGCTCCAGCCAGCCTTGACCGGTACGCTCGCCAGCGCTCAACCCGGCACACCCCACCCAGTGCCTTCGCCGGCACACCAGCCATAGCCTCCACCGGTACACCCTCCTCCCCAGGTCTTCGTTCGTACACCCTTTTAACCCCTCTCCGGCACACCCTTCTTTTACCTCCAACGACCCACTCCTCAAAAAAAAAATGTGTGTAAAAAGGGGGGGAAATACGGTAACCATAATGACCAAAACAACAAAAGGGGGACAACAACAAAATATATATATAATGGTAAGCATATTAACAATAATGATGATAAAAAAAGGGAGGCTATAATAGGTAAATAAATCTAAACATATAATAAATAAACAAAAATGGGAAAGACGTGTAATCAATAATAATACTAATGATAATAATAATAATAGAAAAATCACCTAAAAATGCACAAAAGGAAATAAACGATAAAAACTACTCAATTAAAATCCCAAAAAAAATGCCAGGGTCTACATTGCAGCCCCATCTCTCCCCGTGACCCGACGCAGAAGGAACAATAATGCCGCCCTCTCAGGCCGGGCCCGAGTCTTGGGAATTATCCCGACATGGCCAGGCCCTGACCTAGCCTTGGGCCGACATTCCAATTAGACCGGACCCGTTTCTCAAGCCGGATCCCTTTCGAGTCATTACCAAAATTGCCACGCGTTCGGCAGATATTTGAACGGGTTTATCTCAGTTTTCACCGCGATTCTAGTACGCACCTGCGTCCGAACATGAAAGGTCCTGGAGTGGCCGACGTGGCCGATGGCTCTTATCCCGATGCGGATCTTGAGTGTGATTTATTCCTCTTTCCCATTGTGCAATTAGTATTAATCCTTTTAGGCCGCAGGGCCCCTAATTTCGGTAATTAATCAAGGGTGTTCCCTCGTATGGGAGATGTAAATGACGCTGTGGCCTTTATGGCGCGGCGGGATCTGGTCCCGACACGAACCACACAATTATCTGACCGAGTCAGATCGAGCGCACCATGGGCTTCCTCGGAGCCCGAATAAATCGTCACTCCGTGACTGGCACGCCCACGCACTTAATAAACGAATCAACCACCTAAATAAACGAACACCATGATGAGTGAATTAAAGTGCATCCACAAGCCCAAAGAGCCCTACAACTCAATGAACTGGAGGAACTAAGAAACGAAGCCTATGAAAATTTTAAGATTTATAAAGCTAAAACCAAGGCCTTCCACGATCAGCATATTCACAGGAAAATTTTTCATGAAAATCAAAAGGTTTGACTTTTTAACTCACGGCTACGCTTGTTCCCCGGTAAGTTGAAATCCAGATGGGATGGACCGTTCGTTGTAGTTAAGGCATTTGACCATGGAGTTGTTCAAATTTTGAATCCACAAAATGGTCATATTTTTACTGTTAACGGTCCAAGGTTGAAACCATACTTAAAAAATGAGCTGTTATCACCAAAAGAATCCATAGCATTATGTGATCAGGAATGAATTCCTTTTGAGCTTTCATGCGTCTGGCTGAAGATGGTAAACTTAGCGCTTCTAGGAGGTAACCCAAGATTTTTATGATTTGATGTTTTATTTTAGTGTGTTTATTTTTCAGTTGTCAAGCCAAGAAGAGAAGAAGCCGTTGTCACTTTGCCCCATCCACCAGGTTGTATCCTTCTATCCCAACCATATTCTCTGTTTATTTGTTCTCGGATCTTTCTATTGCATATGCCATTGAGGACAATGTCATTCAAGTTGGGGGGAGAAAAAAAATTATTTCATGTGAATACAATCTGATATGAGTCCTTCCTTGATATCATGCATTGATGAAAAGATAAAATCCCCATTTGGAGTTTCTTGATTCATGCTTGAATTGAAAATGATTCTAGAATAGAAAAGACTAAGATAGGGATGTTGAAAAATTTATCTAATCTAACCATGGAAAACTGATATAAGAATCTTTTTAAAGTTCATATGCACTTTAGAAAAAATTCACGTCGCACGCTAATGAAACAAGTAGGACAAGCCTTCTGCTATTTTGGGTATGTTGTCTGATATTCAGCACTTCTTGAAGAGGAGATCTTTTATAAGTTTTCTATCAAATTATTTGTCAAAATTAGTGCAAAAGCACAATTGTAAAAAAAAATTTATATTGAGAAAAAGGTACCATGAAAAATGTCCCAGATCTGAGTAACCGGGCCTACTTCACTTAAGACGTGTTGAGGTTCGCGTCAAAAGGAAAAGGGAACCTTGATCTGTGAAACCCGACCTGCTTCTCCTAAGGCAAGAGTCGAGGTTCGTGTTAAACAGTGAAGGGTAGTGCAGTATCATGCGTGTAGAAAAATAAAAAGATCCCAAAGGGACAAAGCAATAAGGCAGACAAAATACTTAATGCTTTGATTAAGTAGTGCAGGGTTGAAAGACACTTGTTCGGAATAGCAAATGGGGGACGCAATTATCTTCTCTGTGGACTTAGCATTTCACATGCACAGGTGCTACTGAATTTTGATTAGAATTCTTGATCATGTACCTTAATTTCCTACACAAGGCTAGTATGTGTTAATGCTTTCGAATTCTTAATCTTTAGTTGATTCTATGCAGGAAGAACTTGATATGAGAGTATGGACTTTGCAAAGTCTTGTTGGTCCTTAATTTTACTGTTTGCATTGCTAAGGGACTAGCAATGAGTAAGTTGGGGGGTGTAATAAGTGTGTAATTTTACATTGTAATTAATGATATAACACACTTTTATTAGCTTTAATATGCATCACTATATATTTATCACACTTAATTTCAATTTCAGATCAAAATGTTTAATTGCCTGATTTAGTTAAATTTTGATTCTATTTTGTAGGCATAAAGAAGATCACACCATCAAAAGCCCATGGCCGACGAAGCCCAATTTTAGTCTAAATAAAACAAAAAAAAAGCAAAGCAAAATATTTGTTATAGATATATATATTTGATATATATAGATATATTATATATATATATATATTATATATATATATATGATATATATAGATAGATAGATATACTTGATATATATATATATATATATATATATACATATACAATATGTATACATAACACATGTTGACATTCATCACAGGAAGGCTTCAACGTCACTTGGTTTGGTGGCCTCCTTAGCAAGCTAAAGGCATTCATCACGTAGGCCATGCATGCATAAGGTGGCCTCCATACAAGTAAGGCTCTTCACATTAATGGCTTCCACGATGGGTAAATGCTTCACAAATGGTGGGGCCATGAAGGCTTCAACACACAAGCAATGCACGTTGGCTTCAAGTGACAAGGGTGGCTCTTCAAACAACACAATGGCCAAGGAACAATGCAGGGTGGCTCCACAGGCAATTGCAACCAAGGGTGGCACGTACAAATGCAACTAGCCATGGGCCACGCTAAGACAACAATGTTTCAACAAGGCAAGGTGGCATTGCGGCTGGGTCTTCAACGCGAATAGGATCAACCAAAGTTGGCAGCGGCACAGCTTCTCACATAGTCAAACCGACCAGCTGTCGACAAGGCCAAAAGGCCATTCAAGCAGCCTTCACACGGCCAAGCTTCGGGTGCAACAAAGTCTAAAGTCGGCCAATGCTTCAAACACGGCAGATGATGCGATAGAAAATGAAGTAAAGGAGAGAGAGAAAGTCAGTAAGGTGGGCTGCCAACATTGGGAGAGAAGAAAAAGAAGGAAAAGAATTTGTAAAAAAAAAATATTTGTGTGCATCACATGGAGGCCTCTCTTCTTAAGTCAAAATTTGTAACCATGGGTGTTCACATGAGGGAATAGGGTTAAGTTTGACCCTATAAAAAGGGCTCTTATTGTGAAGTTGGAGGGACTTTTTTTGGCTTTAGAGAGTCACGTAGGAGTGTTTTGGAGAGCTTTTGTTTGTGGGTTTTTAGGTTGTTGTTAGTGTGTTGTATGAATGTTGTTGTAATTTTAGCCATTCTTAAACCCTTCATAGCCCCTTTACATGCATGTATGTTCTTTATTTCGAATTACTTTCTTCAGCAAAGTTGTCCATATCAACGTGTTCTTCATTTTCTCTTTCTATTACTTTCCCTAAATCTCTATCACTTTTGAGTTATTCTTCATTTTTCAACTTGTTGTTATGAGCGATTACTGTTCATCCGAAGTGATAGTCTCTGCTATTCCTCCATTTGAAGCCCTTCCCCACTTCTTTTCTCTCTGAGTTCTTCACAAAAGTTTTTTCTCTCTTCTAGATCTATATTTTTTTCTTCTATCACTTCTTCTAATTCCTTCTCGTTTGTAAGTTATACTTAATTTTTCAGAGTTTAGTCTTTTGACATTTCACTGTTCATCCGCGTCGATAGATCCCGATTTTTCATATTTTTCACTGTCTTCCTCTCCTTTTCTATCTCTGTGTTCTTCATCAAACTTCTTCTTCTCTTCGCCCTCTACAACTTTTATTTCTTCCACTTATTCTAAATCCCTCTAGTTTTAAAGTTATTCTCTTTCTAATCCCCCTCTGTCTTCAATATAATTTTCACTGTGTTTTTATTTTAGTCTCAACCGTAAACCTCTCTTCTATCCATCTATCTCCCTCCTCCATATTTCTTCTCACACCCCTTTGACAGATCGTCGTTCCTTGGTCCTCTCGGCGACGTCTACTTCCACGGCGGGGAGATCTTCATCCAAGGCCTGGCAAGGAGACGGCGGCGTTCTTCATCCAAATTTCTCGGCTCTTATTTCTCTCTTTTCTCTTATTTGCAAGTTGTATTTTCATATTTCATAGAGTTGTACTTGTCACCATAATAAAATTCAGATTGTGGTAAATTATGTTCTTTTATCTCTATTTCTAATTTCTATCCTTAATCCTCTAATATTCTTTAGTTAGTTTATTTTCATACAAGTTTATCTTCCATTAGTTTAATCTCACTCAAATATCCGCTTTTCAAAACATAAGATTTTTCTAACTTGTTTAAAATGAAATCTTTTCTCCTCGTGGGATCGACCCGTTCTTATCACTTTACTTAAATTTTCAAAGCCATTTAAGTGAGTGAGTACGGTTTTATAAATATTGAAATTGTGTGGCACGGTATTTTTAAACGACGGGTGCCGAGTAGTATCAATTATCGATTAGGGTTATTAATCCCGACCATGGGAGGCAAGGATCTCTCCGAGGGCGAGTGAGTGATTAGAACACTACAATGTTTCAAAACCGGCGCGACCGTGTGTAGGGATAAGTTTCCCCGGCGCGGCCAAGCGTAGGTAAATGGTCTTAATACGGCGCGGCCACAATAATTGTTAATACGGTGCGGTAGGCTTGGGGCGCGCCAGTTTAGGGCGCGCCGGGAACGTGCCGTTTGCAAATGAAAATTTATGAGTGTGAAGTTATTCCGGTGCGGGGGGATACCGCGCCGTTTAAAGGCGCGCGGGATTAGAACCGCGCCGTTTTAGCTAATTTCTGATGAATTTTGAAACTATTTAAGTTTGTTAAGATGCTGTTGAGAGTTTTGAAGTTACTTGGGGTGATTGCTTGTTTAATTGGAGTCCAGAGCTCCCCGAGGGTGAAGTTATAAGCTGGTGCGAGGTTCATACTCGAGCACTAGGATTTATTTCTTAAGAACCAGTGTTTCATTGAAACTATTCCGCATAAGTGATATTACAAGTTGAAAGAGTTATACTGGAAATTAGGCAGCATCTCCTCCGTCCCTAAAGCATTGCAGGGGAGAAATGAGGTCATACTCACTCATGGAGTAAGCCCCTAATCAGCCGGTCTGCGTGGGGCAGCCAGCAAATTCCCAATTGGACAAGAAACTTCGAGGACTAGCCTGCGAGGGGCACCATAGTTCCGTGGGTGGAAAAGGATGGATAAGGCATCTAATGACGGAAGAAACACCCCGAGGGCTGGCCTACGTGGGGTGAGCAACCTATAGCCTGCATTGTATCCACTAGAGAGAGAGACCATTAGGGAGAGAAGCCCCGAGGACTAGCCTACTAGGAGCACGCATCCCTTAGTCACCACAGGGTCCCGAAGGACTGTGGGTTTGGAATTGTTGGGCTAAAGCCCCTGTTGTTGTTAGCTCTACGGCCCATGGGAAGCATCCATCACTCAGAAGTGGAGTTCCCTTGACCGATTGGCAGTTCTGTGAAACGGTGGGGAATATCCCCCTCCCCGGATGACTGAGATAAAACCAACGGAACTCAAACGGCTCAGTGGCTGCAAACCACAAACGAGAGGAATGAGGGTATTCGGCATAGACAGATTACCAGCCACAGGGTCAAGGTATTGATGCTCGCGAGATTGGGCTAACATTCCCGGAGGAACAGACGATTAGCAGTCACACAGAGGGATAGTTGGTACGTAGATAAGATAATCTAACTACATACGCATATGCTCGAATGACTGGAATGCAGTAATCACAAGACGGGTCTTACCGTTCTGGAGGTGGCTTCCAACTCTTCTGAGTAATAGAGCAGTGCAAAGAGGAGAGGGAATGGAAGTCAGACCTCGTATCAAAGCGGGAAGAGACATATGCACATGCACATCTCTATCCACAAAGGATGCAGAGACCATCGAATGAGACATAGACGTTGCGTCGATGGGAAGGACCCAGGGAGGGGTCATCTCTATAGCCCATGATGTCTTAGGGCGTATTCGGAGTCGGAGAAATCGGAATCGGAAACCATACACAGAAGGACACCGACGTATATACCGACTGAGATAGCAGTGAGAGAAGGAGACAAGGCGTCGAGCATTCAATCCACCAACACATTCATATACGCATACCATTGCCCCATAAATGGGAGGAAGCCAACACGTATATTACAGATTCGGCGCCGGCATCATGGCACACCCACCGTCCACTGATTGCAGATAGACATTTACAGAGGGAGAGCAAGGCAAAGAGATGACGAGGAGGGGGGGGGGATATTGGCTCATATCATCGCCATCCCCCCCCTCTCGTTTACATTCGATCAAAGGGAAACAAATTGGAAGACAGCGGGAAGAAAGCAAACGACCCACCAATCCTCAGAACAGAGTATCGGGATGCCTCTTTCTTCTCCGGCTCCAGAGGGCTTCAGACGGGAATGGAAGACGGAGGCCGGAGGAACGTTCCGTGAGACCCTGCTTCTCTCGCAAGGAAAACCCTCTCTCCCTCGAAGGCGATTGGCTCTTCCTAATTTGCCTCTCCGAACCCTTTCTCTTCTTTTCTCTCTTCTATCCTCCCCCTCTTTTTTTCTTGTTTCGAATGGCCCTTTATACAGGGATGGTTCAAAGCTTAATCCGGCGTGGGAATTAGCGCGCCGGGAAAGGGCCTTCTAAAGCTTTTGATCGCCGGGATAAGAGGGCGCCAGATAAGGGGGCGCGCCGGTTTAGGGCGCGCCGTATTAGTATCTCCCGCTCGTCGCGGGTTAGCCGGTGAGTCCGGGGATGGTTTCGAGAGTCACCGTGGACATTCATCTTGCCGCCGTTCTTCGAAACCTTGACGGGAAGCCTTATCGAAGCTCTCAGGATGACGTATGGCCCTTCTCGGAACCTCGAGTGTCTTTCGTTTGAACACGCGGGTTTTCCGCTGACACGGCTTTCGGCACCATGATCCGTGCTGCTGGCTCGGTCTGGCTTGTGTTCGAAGCTTCTTGGAGGGTGGGATGACACCCGGGATAGTTCCACCCAGGTCGAGCGATCATTCGGCCACTAATGGGCCCAACTTGGCGAGAAGCCGTACCCGTGCCGGGTATCCAGGATCTTCTACCGACAGAGCCCCCGATCTTCTGTTCTGAAGATCCAAGGGAGTTATTCCATCTCAAGAGAGTCTTTCATGAGGTGGTGGGCCACCGGGTAGACCGTCATCCTTGGTCGGACAACGAGTGTAGTGTATGCGGCACGACGGAGTCGATGCCAATTCATTGGGCAGGCTTGGTCGCACTGCCGGTTGGTTGTGAATTCATCTTGATTCTCCTGAGGTGAAGTCCCCGGATGTTCGTACAGGGTGACCTGAAGCTCTGGCAGCTCGAGAGGGCTTCAATATGTTGATATCTATCGACTTCTGTGCTTCAGTGGGCCGTGTCATTCGTCTTTCAGGCTTGATCACCACGAGTGATATTTTGAGTGCCAACAAATGTCCCCCAGCTGTGGGTGTTGCGAGCGAGGCATGAGTGTAGCAAGACTGACGGATGGGCTTCGCCCGGAATGATATCCTCTTCGATTGACGGAGGTTCGGAACGGCCCTTAATCCGGCACGGATGCTAATCCGGCGCCGTTTGAATGTTAATACGGCGCGGGGTTAACCTGGCACGCCCCTGGGCTTTAGATGTTAATCCGGCGCGGTCCCAGGCGTTGTGCGTTAATCCGGCGCGGCCTGAAGGTTGGAATGAAGTTAATCCGGCATGCCTTAAATCGGCGTGCCTTTTGGTTTGGAGGGGTGTTAATTCTTCTCCTCCACTGTTCATCCGAAGCCCCCCTATATAAGGCCTTCGCCCTTTGTTCTCTCTCCACCACTGTTCATTTGCAGCTTTTCTTCCTCTCTCTTCCCTTTCTTCTCCTCTCGCGGCGCCAAGTGAGCTGAGGGCATGGGCGAGCTTTCTTAGTGGTGAGTGGAGTGTTTGTTTATTTGGGTTTTAAACCCATTCTTTGGGCCCCGAGAGGCTTCTAGTAGGGCTTGCCCTCGGAGCTACTTCCCCGGGTGTCTCGTTTGGCCTCGGTGTGATGCCGATGGCTGCTTTTAGGGACCGTTCCCTTGGTGGACGCGCTCCCGCTTTTCCTTGGCAATCTCCCGTGCTGGGGAGAATCTGCCGAAATTTTGTCAGAAATTTGTCTCGATCAACTGTTTTCTGACTTTGTTTATTCTTTGATGCGCCTTCTTACAGATAGAAATGGCAACTGGCTCTTCCTCTTCTGCTTCTCGTGCCGTGGTGACGTGGGAGAACGTCCATTCCTTTGATCGGGGGCATGATCAGCTTGCTATAGTCGTAGAGTCCTCGGATTCGGAGACCGACACTGTGGACACTAGCCGACTCCTCATCCTCGGGGGCTACTCTTTTCATTATGATCGGGAAGACACTGTCAGGAGGGATCACCCCAAGGACAAGCATATGATGTCCTTCCTTAGGCGCTTCAACCTTTGGGGGAAGCGAGACATGTTTCTCATCCGCAAAGCCGAGCAAGCCTTGCTTATGGAGAGGGACAGTTTGACGGACTGTGTTGTGCAGGGAAGGCCTATTTATCTTCCCGGAGAGGTCAGGAAATGGAGCGTCGTGCTTGGACTGCAAGATCTGGCTCCAGAAGATGGGCTGCTAACCAGGGCCCCTGAATTCATGCCTGCTCGGTGGAATGATTCTGCAGGCAGGGTAGACCGGGAGAAGCCGATCTTTGGCTTGTTTCTTATCCCGTTGAAATGGGGGTACAGAGGAGAATCTTTTCTGCTGGACTGCCTGGCGGTCCGTTTTAAACATCAGATATCAGTGGGGTGGTTTGCCGAGCTGAGGGCCACCGACGCCCACGCATTCAGACCTGGAGCGGTGGAGTTCACGGATTATGTGCTGTAGCACTACGCTCCCATCTTGACCAGGGCTGGCGTCTACCACAGCATGTACGCCTCAATGTATCGCTACCCCATCTCCCGAGGCTTATGCTGTGGTATGATCGAGGTATTCTTCCCCGAGTACAACACTTTTTATACCTCGGAAGAAGAAACTTCTCTGGATTTGTGGAGCCTCTCACAGCTTAGCGGTCTACCCATCGACGGAGAGCAATACGAGGAAGTCTGCTGGCCTTACTAGCTAAAAGATCAGACCAACGGTGAGGGTCGGTATCTGGCAGGTTACGCCTATCGCTATCTGATGAAGGCGTACCGCACACTTTGCCACTCATCACATGACACAAGGGAAGCTCGGAAGTAGGGTGAGAAGCGGAGGGTGCGGATGGGCACTTGGGTCCAACATTTCTTTGGCGGGAAGAAGAAGTACGAGGACTTCCCCGCTGTAGCGCCGATGGCTCCGAAGAGGAAGAAGAGAGTCCGGCGATAGGCCGCAGCATCATCATCTTCAAGGGGAGGGCAGAGGGAGGACCCGAACCCTACTGGTGTTGATGCAGTCACACATTATGCTGTGTATCTAGCTTATTGGATTTGTTCTTTCGCTCTCCCACAAGGCGACGAGAGCATGATCAGAGCGGAAGCCATCTATCCCGCCTGCCTCATGGCTTGGGGCACGAAGCTATCCCTTTGCCTGGTGACTCTCTGTCTTACTTATAAGATGCTGGGAGATCTTCACAATATGTGTCTCCCTAGGAATCTACGGACGGTTGGTCTGCTACACTTCTTCAATGCTTGGGTATGTACCTTGTTCCCAGAGGCTGCTCCTCGAGCGTTGCAGTCAGCTCATCTTATCCCGCGGATGATAGAGTTCGCGAGTGCTGAACCGGCCTCACTAGCATAGCAGCTCTTTGCTATTCGGGGCAAGCTGACCCGGATTCCCATGGACTAACCTGGGGTTCTTCACTTCTGGAGCTTAGCCACTCATTCCAGTCCGTTGGTGAACAGGACGAGGCAGTGCAAGCTCTTCGAGACGGAGGAATACGTCCATCCGATCTCCGGGGCCAAGGGCACGAGGCCCATCCTAGAGCAGGAGTTGGTTGACTGGGCGCTGGCTATCAGACCAAACGGCCTTGTATTTTGAAATAGCGGCATTCTGTGGCTAGAGCCGTATTATCCGTTCCGCTTCAGCCGGAACTTTGGCTACGACCAGCACATTCCTCATTCTTCTTCACAATTTGCATTGCCAAACAGGCACAGAGCCGGGCAAGTTTCAAATGATGATGCCCGGATATGGTGGGACTTCTTCCACCGTCGAGAAGATGTATCTTTTAGGGTGCCTACCCCCGCTCGCTTCCCCCGCGTCACCCCTGAGTATATCAAGTGGTGGAACGCGCGGAAGGGATTCTATAGGAGCTCCCGTCGAGAGTGATGGGCCATAGCGGAGCACCGATTTCTGGATTCCCAGCCGGAACCAGCCCTTGACATCGAGCCTTCTTACTTGAAGAAGCTAAAATCTTGGACCAACATGGAAGTGAGGGCTTATCTGGAAGCTCGGAAAACTGTGAAAAGCCGTTCGTCCAAAATCGATCCGAAGCTGCCCGCAATCAGCAGGGACTATCTCGGTCGTAGTCGACTGGCGTCTCGAGGTTGACAGATTGCATCCTTATCGGACCTTCATTCGTAGGGAGGATAGGTGGGATGCCTTATATGTGAGGCCCGTGCCTTAATGGATCTTTGGTGGTTCGGACCTAGAACTCATTCTGGAATTTTCTGTTATTTTCCTGGATTTTTAGGAATTTTTCTGGTATTTTTCCAGATTTAATTGGATTTAATTGAGGTTTAATGGGATTATTAAGGTTTATATATATATATTAATATATATATATATATATTAACCTTTTATTTTTTTTTCCCATTTCCCCTCACCCTCTCTCTCTCTTCCCCTCGTCGATCTCACGCTCTCTCCCTCTCTCGTCCGATCACACCCCCCCCTTCATAGGGATTTCAGGCGTTTCGGCATCGGATCGAGGCGTAGAGCACGCCGGTGGAATCCTCGCGTCGAGAGGAACGCGTTGACGCCCACCTTGATGTGATTCGTGGCCTGTGGACGCGAGACGAGGAGTGGAAGCTCGGTGAACCCTCCTCGGTGCATGCGGCTTATTCGGCCGTTCCGGCTTGAACGAGGTAGGGGGATGGAATCTCGATCTTGCTAGGATCATTTCCTATAGCTTGTTTGCTTGATTAAGCTCATGTGGCATGCATAATGGTTATTTTCCATTTTTTGGGTTTAAGCTTTGTTCTTCATGTATAATCCATTGTGGGTGTTGCATGTGGGTGTTTTAGTTGGTATTTTGCTGTTTAGGACGTGTGGTTTGGCAGGTAAAGCAGGTTTTCGTCGTTACCCGGTGATTCTGATCGCCCAGGAGGGAACCCACTTTCAAATGCAACCCGTCCGCAACCCAGTCGGTGTGACGGTCCTTCCAGGAACCGTCACATCCGTAACGGTCCATAGGGGATGCGTTACAGTCCTGTGACGGACCCATGGGGGTGCGTCACAGTGAGTGTAACGGCCAGCTCCCTGGCCGTTACATTCTCGTTAGTTGGCGTTGACCCGTTGAGGCGGTTGGCCTAACGGTCTGTCGGGCGACCGTCAAGGCCGCGTGACGCGCCGCGGCTGGGCCTTCACGCTCTGTGTGTAAGGGTTGTTAGGCCTTTTGGTCTTGGGTGGTTATAACGGCCGCGCGGGGGCACGTTACGCTGGGTGTAACGCGCTACCCCTCGACCGTTACGCCCTGTGACGCGGGGGCTGCTGACCGTTACATGCCCTGGGTTTTCAAAAGTCACCGGATCATTCCTTGATGCTTTCTATAATGATTATACGCCATGTTTGAGTTATTTTATGAAATAATGGCATGTTTTTAGATCCCAATAGAGTAGCTTTACTTTCCTTGCTATGGAACCACTGTTGTAGCCCTAAGGTCTTTGAGTACCGACCCGCCTGAGGATGGCGGAGGGGTGTTCCCATTACACGATTTTTAAACTAGTACCATGGGCTCCCCGCCAACGGTAGTGTCCTACCGAGGGAGAAAACTAGCTAGAGGGCCTAGCTCAGGCGAGAGTCAGTGTGTGCACACGTGGTCGGAGGCTGTGTACTGACACTGACGAGTGTCACTCTGACTGGTCACTTGGTTTGGTACTGTTTATGCGCTCAGCTTATCATGTTGCCGACTGCGAGTGCTTGAGACGCAGTGTAAGCCGTCAGTGGGCGCATCTGGTTTCTGTTCCCAGTGGTTGTCATGTTCCCTGTGGCTTGATTAGTTGAGGTAGATTCTATTGGTAGATTTAGTTTCTGTCGATTAGACTTAAATGCTATTGGCATGTTTTAGCTGTGTAGATAGATTTTACAACTTTAATGTGAGTAGTTTATTCATGCCAATGCCTGTTAATTTAATTAAATGCATGCTCTAATTGCCTTTATTTTTGCATGTATGCTTATTTAGCTCGAGGTAGGGATTCGCGTGACCCCTACTGAGTCTGGCTGTGACTCACCCTTCTCTTTTCAGGTGAGCCGCGCCCACCGTCTCCTGGTGTTTCCCGTGTACTCAGAGACCGCTCTTAGCTGCTAGCAGTTGACGTGTCGCATTTTTGGGCTTTCTGTTGTACTTTTGCCGGGGTATGCCCCGAGTAGTTGTACTTTTGGACTAGCACTTTTGTGCCTCTAGACTAGTTTATATATTTAGCACTTGTTTATTTTAAATTACTTCCGCACTCTTGTTAAATTTCATTGTTTAATTCTAATATGCGCGCTTGTGATTGCAATTCGTTATGCATCCCCTCGACAAACTTCACTAACCCTTCAGGGGCCTCATCAGCCTCTTGGGTGGCTTCCCCAGTTCCTGGTATCGGTGTATCGATGTTATCGGTATATCGGTATCCGGCACTCTGGGTCGTCACAGTTGGTATCAGAGCGATGTTGAGGATTTGTATAAGCGATGTTGAGGATTTGTATAAGGAATTGGAATTTACACTTGTCTAGAGTTAGTCCCTTCGTGTTGTCTATTGCTGGCTTAGGTTGTTTTCTGCACGATTGACGGATTCGTTGTTGTTTTGTGTATTAGGCAGTTGTAAGATGCCACCTCGTCGAGGAAGACCTCCTCGAGCTCCTAGGCATGCGCCTAGAGAAGAGAGTGGTTCTGCGCAGCCGCCTGCTGTTCCTGTAGTTCCTCCTCCAGCGCCAGTCGTTGCTCCTCAGGTTGAAGCGCCTGGTAGTCGAGGCAAGGCTTTGAAAGAATTTCTTCTATTCAATCCACCTGCTTTCGACTGACAGCCTGATCCAGAGGTAGCGAGACAGTGGCTGGATGCGATTGAGCGCGTGTTCCTATCAATGGAGTGTGCGGAGGACGAGAAGGTGATGCTTGCAGCATTTCAACTCCAAGGTACAGCTATTGCGTGGTGGAAAGCCGAGTGGCAGATTGCATTTCATTCCAGGCCCCTTCGGCAGATCACTTGGGCAGAGTTTGTTGCAGCTTTCGAGCGTGCCTATACTCCTGCCTGTTTGCAAATGGCGAAGATGTACCAGTTCATGGAATTGTTTCAGGGCGATATGACTGTGCTGCAGTATCGGAACAAATTTATGGAATTGGGTCAGTATGCGCCCCATGTGCTGGCTAATAAAGCTTTGAAGACTCAGCAGTTCTTGCAAGGGTTGAGGCCAGAGTTGAAATTATCGTTGATTGCGAGTCGTATTGCTGATCTTGACGGTGCGTGCCAGGCAGCTATGGCACTTGAGCTAGAGATGGCGAGACCAGGAGGGTATCCACAAGCGGGGTTGGTTCAGCTGATGATGCAGTTTCAGCAGACTTACCAATTGCCAGTAGCTGGAGTCCCCTCGGTTCAGCCAGATGTTAGCGGTGTTTCTTCTTCTTCCAAGCCCAAGTTTAAAAAGTTCAAGAAGAAGAAGAAGTTCTTTCAGCAGGAATCGCCCGATACGGGTACTGTTCAGCAGCCGACAGCGCCTTCTTCCCAAGGTCGTCAGAGTTCTACTGTCAGTCAGCCGTGGACTTGTAGGAGATGCGGTGGTCACCATAAGGGTCAGTCGTGTTCTCTTCCTGTGGTCTGTTTTCGTTGTGACCAGCCTGGTCACGTTGTTCAAGATTGCCCGCTGAGGCCGAAGCCAGTGCAAGCTCCTCAGTTTTCTCAGCCCCAACAGTCGCAATTCAGAGCTCCTTCTTTACCTCAACCTTAGCAACAATTTTATTCTCAAGCTTCAGCGTCTTCCCTGCAGTCTTCAACCGGATCCAAGAAGCAGAAGGGCAAGGTTTCTCACATTACTCGAGCTAAAGCGGTTGCATGCCATCTGGTTGAAGGTACGATTATGCTTTATGGTCATTCAGCTCGTGTCTTATTAGATTCTGGTGCTTCTCACTCTTTTATCTCTGAGGTTTTCATTGCATGCATTGAGGAACCGACATCAGAGATGACTTGTGAATTGTATGTTGAGATGCCTTCTGGAGATTTTATGATCACGCCTGTGTGTTTGGAAGAATCTCCTGTTATGATTAATAATCATCAGTTGCCGGCAAGATTGTATGCGTTGCAGCTGGCAAATTATGACGTCATTCTGGGTATGGATTGGTTGGAGCAATATGGAGCTGTGGTTGACTGCAGATCGAAGAAAGTCTATTTTCAGCCACAGGGGAAATCGGCATTTTATTTCCAAGGTATTCGATCCCGCTCTTCTCGCTTGATTATTTCTGCTATTCGAGCCTGTAGATTCCTTAGTGCAGGTTGTCAGGGATTCTTGGCTTCTGTGGTTGCTGTTGAGAAACCATGACAGGACGTCAGTGATGTTCCTGTTGTCTGTGAGTTCCCTGATGTGTTTCCTGACGAGTTACCAGGCTTGCCTCCAGAGCGAGAGATAGAAATGGTGATTAAACTGATTCCAGGTATAGCCCCGTTAGCAAAGGCACCGTACCGAATGGCTCCAGCTGAACTTAAGGAACTACGAGCACAGCTACATGAATTGCTGGAAAAAGGCTATATCCGCCCCAGTTTTTCTCCGTGGAGTGCTCCAGTGTTGTTTGTAAAGAAGAAAGATGGAAGCCTGAGACTTTGTATTGATTACAGACAGCTGAATCAGGTGACTATCAAGAATAAATATCCGCTTCCCAAGATTTATGATTTGTTTGACCAGTTACAGTCTGCTACTGTCTTTTCACGGATTGACCTCCGGTCTTGCTATTTTCAATTGCGAATCCAGGAATCTGATGTGAAGAAGACAGCTTTCAGTACTCGATATGGTCATTATGAATTTTTGGTAATACCGTTTGGCTTGACGAATGCTCCAGCAGCCTTCATGGACCTAATGCATCATATTTTTCGTCCATATCTGGATCAGTTCATGGTGATCTTTGTTGATGATATTCTAGTTTATTCTGCTTCTGATGAAGATCATGTGCAGCACGTGAGGATCGTTCTGCAGACTCTGAGAGATCACGAGCTTTATGCGAAGTTCAGTAAATGTGAGTTCTGGCTTTGGGAGATTCATTTTCTTGGCCACGTGATTTCTGGTGATGGAGTAGCAGTGGACCCTGCAAAGATTGAAGCTGTTCTGAATTGGCACAGACCGAGAACTGTAACAGAGATCAGAAGCTTCTTAGGTTTGGCTGGGTATTATCGCAGATTCATCCAGGATTTTACAAAGATTGCAGCCCCAATGACTAGACTGACTCGTAAAGATGTACCTTTTGTCTGGTCGGATCAGTGTGAGGATAGCTTTGTTGAATTGAAAAGGCTCTTGACTTCTTCTCCAGTGTTGATTTTGCCGTCCGGCTCGGGTGGATTTGTTGTCTGCACAGATGCTTCTTGAGTGGGTTTGGGTGCAGTGATGATGCAAAATGGAAAGGTTATTGCTTATGCATCTCGACAATTGAAACAACATGAAGAAAATTATCCCACGCATGATCTGGAGCTAGCTGCAGTTGTTTTTGCCTTAAAGATCTGGAGACATTATCTGTATGGTGAGAAGTTTCAGATTTTTACTGATCATCAGAGTTTACAGTATATATTCTCCCAGAAAGATCTGAATCTCAGGCAGAGGCGATGGATGGAATACATGAAAGATTATGACTTTACACTCTCCTATCAGCCGGGTAAAATGAATGTTGTGGCTGATGCTCTGAGCAGGAAAGTACAAGTCAGTCATTTGTTGCTTCATGAATGGAAATTGTGAGAGCGGCTTCCGAGTGAGGCGTTTAGCGTGGATATTCCTGCCGACCTGTACCTTGACTCTGGGTTCTTCTTTATATCAGCGGATTAAAGAAGCTCAGCAAGATGATTCTGATTTGGCTTGTGTTATATCAAGGTTCGATGTTGAATTTGATGACGAGCTGGTTGTCAATTTCCAGGGCAGATTGTATATTCCCGCTGATGATTCATTGAGACATGCGGTTCTGAGTGAAGCCCATGGATCCCGTTTTGCTATTCATCCTAGCACCACTAAGATGTATCAGAATTTGAGAAAGCAGTTCTAGTGGCCAGGTATGAAGAAAGATGTGGATGTGTTTGTTTCTAAGTGCTTGACTTGTCAGCAGGTTGAAGCCGAACATCAAAAGCCAGGTGGATTGCTTCAGCCATTAGAAATTCCAATGTGGAAATGGGATCATGTCACTACAGATTTTGTGGTGGGTTTGCCTCGGACTTCTCAAGGTTTTGATGGTATCTGGTTGCTTGTTGACAGATTAACTAAGACTGCCAAATTGTTGCCGATAAAAATTTCTTGGAGTGTGCAGAGGTTGGCCGAGCTTTATGTTCAGAAGATAGTGCCACTGCATGGAATTCCTATTTCACTTGTGTCAGATCGTGATCCACGATTTACCTCCGGCTTCTGGCGTAGTTTTCAGAAAGCTGTGGGCACTGAATTAGCCTTCAATTCAGCATATCATACGCAGTCAGATGGACAGTCGGAGAGGACTATTCAGACTCTGGAAGACATGCTGAGATCGTGTTGCCTTGACTGGGAAGGTTCGTGGAATCAACATTTGCCACTTGTTGAATTTGCTTATAATAATAGTTTTCACTCCAGTATTGGCATGGCTCCTTATAAAGCACTATATGGTCGTCCTTGTCGTACTCCCTTGAACTGGTTTGATATTGGGGACAGACTTTTGACGGGACCTGATATGGTGCAGCAGTGTTCTGATGTGGTTCGTCTGATCAGGCAGAGATTGTTGACGTCTCAGAGTCGACAGAAGAGTTATGCAGATCAACGCAGACGTCCGCTACAGTTTGAGCCTGGAGACATGGTTTTTGTCAAGGTGTCTCCGATGAAGGGTGTTTCCAGATTTTGGAAGCGTGGGAAGCTTAGTCCGCGTTATGTTGGCATGTTTCCTATTGTTGAAACTGTGGGTCAGGTAGCTTACCGATTGCAACTACCAGCGGCTATGCAAGCTATTCATGATGTGTTCCACGTCTCTCAGCTGAGGAAATATGTGCCATATGCATCCCATGTCCTTGATGACTCTGTTTGGCCCGAAGTGACTGCTGATTTGTCTACACCAGAGTTTCCTATTAGAATTGAAGACCGTCGTGAGCAACGGTTGAGAAATAAGGTCATCCCTCTGGTAAGAGTTGCTTGGCAGCGCCACTCAGGCAATGAGTCTACTTGGGAGCGTGAAGATGAGATGCGTCAGCTTTTTCCTTTCTTATTCCAGTAAGGTATAATTCTGTTTCTCAGTTTCCTCCTTTCCGACGTTGTAAATTTCGAGGGCGCAATTTTTTTAGGAGGGAGGGACTGTGAGGCCCGTGCCTTAATGGATCTTTGGTGGTTCGGACCTAGAACTCATTCTGGAATTTTCAATTATTTTCCTGGATTTTTAGGAATTTTTCTGGTATTTTTCCGGATTTAATTGGATTTAATTGAGATTTAATAGGATTATTAAGGTTTATATATATATTTATATAACCTTTTATTTTTTTTCATTTCCCCTCACCCTCTCTCTCTCTTCCCCTCGTCGATCTCACGCTCTCTCCCTCTCTCGTCCGATCACACCCCCCCCCCCCTTCATAGGGATTTTAGGTGTTTCGGCATCGGATCGAGGCATGGAGCACGCCGGTGGAATCCTCGCGTCGAGAGGAACGCGTTGACGCCCACCTTGACGTGATTCGTGGCCCGTGGACGCGAGACGAGGCGTGGAAGCTTGGTGAACCCTCCTCGGTGCATGCGGCTTATTCGGCCGTTCCGGATTGAGCGAGGTAGGGGGATGGAATCTCGATCTTGCTAGGATCATTTCCTATAGCTTGTTTGCTTGATTAAGCTCATGTGGCATGCATAATGGTTATTTTCCATTTTTGGGTTTTAAGCTTTGTTCTTCATGTATAATCCATTGTGGGTGTTGCATGTGGGTGTTTTAGTTGGTATTTTACTGTTTAGGACGTGTGGTTTGGCGGGTAAAGCAGGTTTTCGTTGTTACCCGATGATTCCGGTCGCCCGGGAGGGAACCCACTTTCAAATGCAACCCGTCCGCAACCCAGTCGGTGTGACGGTCCTTCCAGGAACCGTCACACCCGTAACGGTCCATAGGGGACGCGTTACAGTCCTGTGACGGACCCAAGGGGGTGCGTCACAGTGAGTGTAACGGCCAGCTCCCTGGCCGTTACATTCTCGTTAGTTGGCATTGACCCGTTGAGGCGGTCGGCCTGACGGTCTGTCGGGCGACCGTCAGGGCCGCGTGACGCACTGCGGCTGGGCCATCACGCTCTGTGTGTAAGGGTTGTTAGCCCTTTTGGTCTCGGGTGGTTGTAACGGCCGCGCGGGGGTGCGTTACACTGGGTGTAACGCGCTACCCCTCGACCGTTACGCCCTATGACGCGGGGGCTGTTGACTGTTACATGCCCTGGGGTTTCAAAAGTCGCCGGTTCATTCCTTGATGCTTTCTATAATGATTATGCGCCATGTTTGAGTTATTTTATGAAATAATGGCATCTTTTTAGATCCCAATAGAGTAGCTTTACTTTCCTTGCTATGGAACCACTGTTGTAGCCCTAAGGTCTTTGAGTACCGACCCGCCTGGGGATGGCGGAGGGGTGTTCCCATTACACGGTTTTTAAGCTAGTACCGTGAGCTCCCCGCCAACGGTAGCGTCCTACCGAGGGAGAAAACTAGCTAGAGGGCCTGGCTCAGGCGAGAGTCAATGTGTGCACACGTGGTCGGAGGCTGTGGACTGACACTGACGAGTGTCACTCTGACTGGTCACTTGGTTTGGTACTGTTTACGCGCTCAGCTTGTCGTGTTGCCGACTGCGAGTGCTTGAGACTCAGTGTAAGCCGTCAGTGGGCGCATCTGGTTTCTGTTCTCAGTGATTGTCCTGTTCCCTGTGGCTTGATTAGTTGAGGCACATTCTATTGGTAGATTTAGTTTCTGTCGATTAGACTTAAATGCTATTGGCATGTTTTAGCTGTGTAGATAGACTTTACAGATTTACTGTGATTAGTTTATTCATGCCAATGCCTATTAATTTAATTAAATGCATGCTCTAATTGCCTTTATTTTTGCATGTATGCATGTTTAGCTCGAGGTAGGGATCCGCGTGACCCCTACTGAGTCTGGCTGTGACTCACCCTTCTCTTTTCAGGTGAGCCGCGCCCACCGTCTCCTGGTGTTTCCCATGTACTCGGAGACCGCTCTTAGCTGCCAGCAGTTGACGTGTCGCCTTTTTGGGCTTTCTGTTGTACTTTTACCGGGGTATGCCCCGAGTAGTTGTACTTTTGGACTAGCGCTTTTGTGCCTCTAGACTAGTTTATATATTTAGCACTTGTTTATTTTAAATTGCTTCCGCACTCTTGTTAAATTTCATTATTTAATTCTAATATGCGCGCTTGTGATTGTAATTCGTTATGCATCCCCTCGATAAACTTCACTAACCCTTCAGGGGCCTCATCAGCCTCTTGGGTGGCTTCCCCAGTTCCTGGTATCGGTGTATCGATGTTATCGGTATATCGGTATCCGACGCTCTAGGTCGTCACATTATATGACAACACCCCTTGGTTGTTCGCGCTTCTCCGCTCGCACGGGCTTTCAGTGGGTGGCCCCAGCGAAGCCATTCTGGACCGGCCCCTCCATATCTCATTCAAATATGCTGACGGATGGGGGCTGGACCACCTGAGCTTGTATTATCACCTATCTTCTAGTGGCCACGAGGACCTGGCGTTGCTGACCGATCAGTGTGAGACGATAGGAGACTTGTGTTGGCTTATTTGTGAGGCAGCTTCGAGAGACAAAGTGTTGTCGCTGTTTTATTGGCCTCTTTTCCCTTTCTATACAAGGCCAGCAAGTATGTTCTATTTCTTTATTCCGGCCCGTCGGCCAGCTTCTTTTCTTCATTGGCAGGTATCATTCTCACCTTCTTGCGTATGCAGTCCGACCCACTTTGGAGGAGACTCGACACTTTAGGGAGCTAATAATAAAAGCTCAGAAGCCGACGTATTTCGAGACTCCCGAACCGACCCCGACCACGACACCACTGCCCCCTGGTGACTCGCGGAAGTGAACTAGATCCCAATTGAGGGAGGCTATTGGGAAGGCCGAAGCGGCAGTGCCCCGAGTGACACGGGCACGCCGGAGGAAGGCTGTAGAAAAAGAACCAGCAATCATTCTTCCTCCAGTTGTATCTTTTGAAGAGTTCGAGGCTTCTCGTGCACAGGAGCCTGAAGCTGAAGGTAAGCTCTTCGTTCTTTTGTAGTTCATTTGTTTATTCTAGCCACTTCGGCTAATCCTTCTTAGCAGTTGCCGACACAGTTGCTGTGATCGTCGGGCTAGAGGCGACAGCAGGTATCGTGACTGGAGAAGGGGTAGAGGAGGTCCCCATAGCTCCTGTAGAGAGGGATCTACCCTCTCCGACGCCCCGGCAGGAGATGGAAGGTAATTTGCAATTTATTCGTGGGGACTCTACGAACCACCATGTCTTCAGTTGGCTTGACTACTTCTTGCCTTAAATTTCAGTCGAGATGCAACCGACATTGCTCCCCGAAGCCAGGGCTGTGGAGGAAACTGCCGCTGGAGAGCAAGGCGAGCTTGTCCCTGAGATTCATTCGATTGACGCCCCCAGTGTGGAGCTGATGAAGGAAGTCCTCGCTGAGGGTGATGTCCTTTCCATCAAGACGTCTGCTCCGATGGTGGGGCACCCAGAAAGAGCAGAGGACTCTTCTTCCTCTGAGCAAGTTGATTACGGTGGCGGCTCCAGTGATGAGGAGTTCCCACCGGTGGAAACGGAGACCGAGGATGTCGGGGTGTCTTCGGCTTACGAAAGTGATCATATAACCTTCAGCCCATCCCGGTTGGCATGGAGTGGTCCCGGGCCGTCAGGATCACTTGTGATTGAAGGGGCTGGAGCCACAGAGGCCGCCCTTGGAGGCATGAGCTTAATGCCGGTTGAGATGAGGAATCTCCTACTATCTGCACTTTATTGCTTTTCCCTCCTTTGTATGTTAGCTGTTTGATATATATATCTCCGGTGCAGACTGAGGTGGTGCTGCCGACCATAACGGTGCAGATACCTCTCTCGGCTCTAGGTGCAGGTCACCCAACGTTTTCGCCAGTCTTGCGGCCTATCGCCCTGCGATACCCTAAAGACTATGCGGCAGCAGTGGGTCCAAAAGGACTTGGCGCACTTGTGAGGACCGACGAGTCGGTGGCAGTCGTGGAACCTCAGCCACTTGAAGCCGGACGACAGTTGGCCCTGGAAAAGAGTGGCCCTCCCGAGGTCGAGGCGGGAGAAATTGTTGAAGAAGAAATCAAGACTTCAGGGGCTTTCGCTCTTATTGCCAAAACTGGCCATATGGAGGTCGGCCAGGCCGGGGGCGAGGGGCAGGTATCCTTATCCCAAGAGGCTGGCAGGGAGGTTGCCGTCATCGAGACTCTGGCCATCGCATCAGGTACTACAATCGGTCCCAGTGCAAGTGCATTACAGATCATGCCGTCGTCATCTTCTGGGATGAGCGATGACATCTGGGCTGCCGTGGATAGCAGAGTGGAGTTCGAGCTTCCCGAGACGTCACCACTCGGCCTCCAATCGGCGAGCGACCTCGTATGGCAATTCTTAGGGACCCTTCAGCAAACCACAGCGGCCAGCAGAGATTTGACTTATGTTCAGTTGTGGGGCTTGGCAGAGCACCTGTCCCGCTTGCTGTTGGCTTTTGGATGCCCCATGGATGATTGGACTCCACGGGTAATTCTGTTGTTGAAGTATGTGAACAGGCGGGAGTTTCTAGGCCAGGAAGTAGCTGATCAGCTGATGGCCATAGCATTGGAACGGGCTGATTGCCGAACCGCTCTCGTCTCTCTGAGAGGGACTATGGCGCATATGAGGGATGCAGCCAGCACCTCTTCGCAGCGCCGAACTTTTCTTGTGGCCCGGATAGCAGAGCTGCAGGCCGAACGTTCAAGGGCAGCGGCGGAGTTTCAAGAAAACGAGCGTCTGGAAGTCCAGAGGGCTGAGGAAGCAGAAATGGCTGAAAGACATGCCACTTCCCTTGAAGAGAAACTATCCCAGCTGGAGGCCGCCGAGTTTCGACTGCAAGAGCTGACCCGCCATCCTTCGTTGGGTATTCCAGAGCTGGAGGACATCTTCTGACGCCCGCTGCCATAGTCCTTTCTATTTGCCCTTTTTGTTTAGTGGACTTTATGCACCCCGGGGTATGCCTAATGACACCTGAAATATAATCAAGAATAAAGATGGGACCGAAGAGAAGATTGAATCAGAAATGAAGATCCCAGGGATTCCTGCAAAGCCAGAACTACAGAAGAGTCGTCACTAAAACTATCATCCGGCTGAAGCCTTCCCCGGCCGAGCTGATGTCCGGTGTTGTCATCGCCCAGATGGCAGTGCTGATAAAGAATTGCAGCCTATTGACTGATGAAAACCTACAGAAATGTTCTAATGAGACTATGTCAACTTACCAACTAAGAGGCCTTCTCCTGCTTTGACAGATTCGAGGGATTGGCAAATGAAAGGGCAGGTTGGGCATCTTTGACAGCTCAAGCCCGCTGATGAGAGGAATCAAAACATTAAAGGCCCTAAATAGGTCCATGAGTGTGGCGCCGGGAGGTTCTCACCAAGGCCCAAAGCCCATGAGGGTGGCGCTGAGAAGCTGGACTCTTGCCGTCGGGAAGCCTCCGCGTTCGCCTAGGGCGCGCCGAGGTTGCTCAAGCCGAGAAGGGGGTGCTGTGCCTATAAAAAACCCATTTCCTTGACATCGATGGGGCATCGAGGACAGAAGGAAAACGGAAATAGAATAAGAGTGCATAGAGGAGAGCTACAGCCCGTACCCGGAGAGCTCGTGTGCTGAGAGGGGAAGAAGAAGAGAGCGAAGGTGGGTGCATGGGGAGGGAGAGGAGTCAATGCTCCGCCCTCCCCCATCTTCTTGCTATCTGAATTTGCTTTGCTTCCTCATCTGATGTACCTTTTCTCCCCTTTTCGTGGGTTTTTCCTCGATTTGAATAATGCATGTAGTTCTTCCCTGTTGTCGTTCAAGTTATATTTCTGTAGATGATGAGATGTGAACGATGAGATTGATTGAATGAATAAAAGCTCGGGATTCTTCTCCCTCATCTCTCTCTGGGTAATTGTTGTTGTTAACCCTTCTATCGCATTATTTGATCGATGAACGTATGATTTTGAATGTATGTCGTTCGCTTAGATGGTTATCGAACACTCTCTGCTTCTCTTTTCTCTTATAGTCTTGATGAGGCTATTGCAGATCCCCGATCCTAGTCCATGGGTCATTGGGCTACAATATTCCTCGGATGTGTTCGTATAAGGTTTTGTATGGCCCTCGGTCCTCCTTCCCAGGCCTCTGAATTTGCTCTGAGGATCCGAGACAGCTTATCTCGTGATACCTCACTGCAATCGGCCTTAAATGAACCAGTCAGTTCTTATGTTGAAACTGCAGTCTTCAGGGGCTTCGAATGCATGAGAATCCTAATTTTTCCCCACTGTTGCTGTAAACTAGCATCCTCCTGAGATCAACCCATTAGAAACCCCATGAAATAATCCATTTATTACCCTTTTTCATCCCTTGATTCGAACCAAGATCATCACGCATCCTAGAACAGAGTCCTGTAGAGGAAACCCTGCTTCACAGGACCTTCCCGGCGTCGAAGCTTCTCGGCGCATCCTTCAGCCCTCGGCGCGGGGGTTGCCGCGCCGTGACCCACTTTTCGCCCACAAACCGTGCCGAGAACCCCTTTGTTCCAACCCTACTTCTCCGATCTTGTCGTGCCGGGAACCCCACGCCGAGAACTACCCTTTCTATATTTCAGCCTACCCTCGACCTATTTCAAAAGAGGGGAGTACCCAGGGATCTTCATGCAATCCCTAGGATATAAATTAATGGGGATTACCCCCTGTATCAGATACACCCGCAGCCCTATGAACCTAAGGAGCACTGCCATTGCATGTGCCCCGATGGTCCCCAAGGGAATACCAACCGGTGCTACGAATGCGAACAGTGTTCTCGGGCCTAGTGCCCTGCTCTTTCGGCCTCCATCCCGACATCCCGTGGATGATGGTCTATCTCTCCTTGGCATAGTCCAAGAAAAGGGGATATGCTGTCGAAATTCACCCACGTCATACCAAGCGACTATGGTATTTTCTCCTAACCCCGCTAGCCCACGGAGTTCCGCCACTGCATGTCCTCCGATGGTCCCTCGAAGGGGGATATCAATGAAACATCATACTGGCACATGGTGTATCATGGTACATCGGTCTCTCTTCGGATTCTGGGTCAAATATACTCGATCTTTCACGGATTCCATCCTGCCGCTGTATGGATGATTTCCTATCCCCACTCGGCACAGTCCAAGATAGTGGGGGATATGCTTCCCGATTTAATCCATTAAACTCAATAAGTCTGCCACTTACTTGTTCATTTCTTCTATAGCACGAAATCTTTATTTCGCACATTAGTATTTTTGATCGCCTTCCGAGGCCTCCTGTCTTTGGCATTTAATCAAGGGTTGTCCTTCTTAGGGAGGGCGTAATTAACGCCATAGCCTTTACGGTATGGCGGACTTCCGGTCCCGACCCAAATTTCACAATCGACTGACCAAGTCATGTCGAGCGCATAATAAAATGTCACTCCGGTGACTGGTACGCCTAATAAACCAACCAAATAAATCAATGAATAAATCTGAATAAAAAAAGGTAAAAATAATAAATAAATAAAATCCATTCCCACAAGCTGGCATGCCCGGTGGGACCTAGTCTCCCTTCATCTCTACGCCAAAGCAGGAGGCCCGGCGGCCTCTCTCAAAATTCTAACTGTGTGTTAATCTCTCTCTGGAAATTACAAATGGAGACTGGACTGGTTGCTGTTCACTTCGGCCAGCAGGTGGTCGATGGCCACATCCATGGAGGGTACTTGGCGGTACCACTGGAGTTCGGATCCATGCCTCCGGCAGTGGGTCTGCCCAACTGCTTGGGCCTAGTGTTTGTCGACCTACTGCAAGTCGACAACAAAGCTGGAAACATCACCGCAGTAGAGGCCACGGTGGCACCAAGAGCTGAAGAGAAGAAGATGGCGGTTGCTCCTACTGTCGTTTCTTGCTTTGTCCATCACATGGGGATGAAGACTGTTGTCTCTGTCGCTGCTGGTAAGGGAAGGAGAAACAACCAGAGGAGCTGGTTTGCTGCAACTGGAGGTCGTCTCTCGGCCTCAGGAAAAACTATGATGGTTGGGAACATGAGGGTGAACCTCAACGGCCGCCCCATGGATGAACGGCCTGACAGGGTCATTTCATCAGTCCGTACTAACAACAGATTTCAGGCGTTGGCCACTAGGAAGGCCGATTGGGAAAACAAGGGAAAGCAACTGCTGGCGCCTAAGCCGTCTAAGTTTAAACAGGTCTGGATGCTGAAGAAGATTCAAAGCTGGGCACCAGCTCAAGAAGAACATGTTGCTGCTGTCACCCGCCCTAGGGCTGGGGGCAGGAGATATGAGAGGAAAGAAGAACATGTTGCTGCTGTCACCCGCCCTAGGGCTGGGGGCAAGAGATATGAGAGGAAAGAAGAACATGTTGCTGCTATCCGCCCCAGGGTCGGGGGCAGGAGATGGGAGAAGAAAGAGAAAGATATTGCTGTCACTCACCTTCGGGAGGGGGGGCGGAGATTTCCAAAAGAAAGATAAAAGAAGAATGGAGGGAGTTGCTTCTGTTGCTACTCCGCAGAGACCCAGGGCCTGCGCTAGACATGCCGATGTATTCAGATCCCCCAAGTCAGAGTACTTGGCTGCTCAAGTCTCGAGGCTGGCCTATCGGTCGAAGACTCAAGAGAGACTGCTGCCCCGTTCAAAGCTACAAGGGCACGGTCAAGAAGAGATGAACCGAGTGGTTCAGGATTACTTTCATTGCCTAGGGAACTCTCCCCTAGGGCAACAAAGACTATCTCGTGCCTTGGGCACTATGGAGGAAGAAGAAGAAGTCGAAGAAGAAGTGATGCTAGGAGTTTCGTCCTCGGACTCCAATGACTATGAAGATGGCCGCGGGGCCAGATATGAGAAAGATATCTGCCAGGAGGAAGGAAGAGAAAGGAGAATGTCTGTATTTGACCGTCTGACATATCCGGGACAGGTCAAAAGAAGGATTCGCAGGCAGAGAGGAAGAATGCAGATCCTTGCTTGTAATATGGCCGGCGTCGCCGGAAGATATGGTATGTTACCAATTCAACCAGAAGAATTGACCAGACTGGCGCACAGACCGGGTGCAGTCACAAGAAGAAGCAAAGCAGCGAAAGATAAGATAGTGGCTGCTAATCGAGGCGACCTCCTGGCCGTCAATGAAGCCCAAAGGACTACCATGATGACAGTAAATGTGGTGACTGTTGAAGAAGAAGACAATCCTCTCTTAGACCCCGCTGAGGGGACTTCGGGAGAGATGTAAATTCCAATAGCCATGGATCCCATGATCCAGATGATGTTCATGAGATATCAGCAGGAAATCGATTCTCTCAGGAGACAGTTGAGTGAGAGAAATGAGCAGACACCTGTTTCTAAGCAGGTCGAGCCAGCAGGGCAGACTTCCAGCTCAGCCGAGGTGGCCGTTCTAGCTGTTCCTCACCCGAATAACGAAGGCAGGGCGCCAAGTCAACCTTTCCCACAGCAGGTGGCAGCCCAGCCCTCTGCATCTCAAATGCAGTCTGCTGTGCCAGCACCTCAGTCGACGCTACATACGATGGTCATGACGACCCCTTTCAGCCATCAGCAGGCATATTTCTTTCTGGAACCGGTGGATCCAGCTGTGGCAAACAAACTGATGATAGAAAAGATTGTCGAGATGAAGCTGTCTGAGAAAGTCGGGGATGATTCTGGTACCTATGATGTCTACAAGGTACCGTACCCTGCACATTATGCTGCCAAGAGACTACCACCAGGCGTCAGCAAGCCGCCGAAGTTTGAAAAGTTCAATGGCCAGAGCTCTCCCAGGGAGCATATAGCCTATTACACTACAGTTATAGGCGACCTGGCGGTCGATGAAGCGTATTTGCTAAAATTCTTTGGCTCGTCCCTTACAGGGTTAGCCTTTGAATGGTACTCCAGCTTGCCAGCTGGGTCGGTAGATGGCTGGCCCGATATGCAGCGAAAGTTCCGAGATAGGTTTCATGTTACAAAAAGAGAAATTACAATAGCCAAACTATATGCATCCAGGCAGAAACAAGATGAGACCGCCCTGGATTACATAAAGAGATGGAGGAATCTGGCCATGAGGTGCAGGCGACCTCCCTATCAAGAAGATGCAGTACAGATATGCAAGCAGAGTCTCAGAAGGGAGGTACTGGAAAAGATGATCGGGGCAGATGTCAGAACATTTGACCGGTTAAATAACATAGTTGTAGAGGTCGAGACATTCCTATCTAAACGTCCGGCCGCTAATGCCCCTGCTATGCAAAAGGGGAAGGCTGCTGATCGACGGCCATCACATTCAGAAGCCAACACTGTTGATTTCGGAACCTTTGAACAACAGAAAGAAAAAAATAAGGCAACTGATGCTCCTCCGCCAGCAGGCCCAGCGGAAATGAAAGAAAAGGTCTCCCTAAGGAACAAGATGAGAAAGGCATACTCATTCCCCAAAGAGCAGACGGGTGCACTGTTTAATTGGGCTTATAAGTTCAACAAAGTAACATTGCCCGAACCAAAGAGACCCGTTGATGCAGCAAAGAAAGATGACCCGTTGTTCTGTCCATATCACCGAGCACTGGGGCATGCTATAGAAGACTGCTATGTCTTCAAAGATGTTATGGAGAGTATGTTCAAAAGGGGTGAACTGCAGTTGGGAGATTACCAGGTGAACCCTCCACGCCCCCATGAACCTCCAGCATTGAGGATGGCTGCAAATATGATTTCTGTATATCAGCAGTTACCCGAAGAGGCTGTTGAAGAATGCACTAGGCACACTTATGAGGCATGCTTCCTTACCCCATTAAGGGATCAGGAGGGGTGGCAGTCAAAGCCGGTGAAGACCAGAAAGAGGACACATGTTGCCGGAACAACTGGACCATCCATTCGGAATGCCACTTCGGAGCCGGGTCCACCTGCACTAAAGCCGATTTGGCATGTAACTGAGACAAAGCCGGTCATCCGAATCCCCACCTACAATCGGAGGAGGCAGACTCCGCTTCCCACACATAAAGAAATAAGTCCTGAGGCAAAACGTCTGCAACAGTACATCAATGGGCTCGACGAATATGAGCAGACTGAGCCAAAGCCCCTGCTGGTAAAAGATTGTATACTCTGGGAGCAGCTGGAAGAATTGACCATTGAAGAAAAACCAGAGGAAAAATAGGAAAAAGACGAGACTGAACCTTTCTGGGGGCAAGAGCCGGCAAAGCCAAAGCACCAGAAGAAGAAAAGGCAGCTAAAGAGCAGAAGAGAGAAGAAAGTCATGATAGTACACTGTAATACCCTCTCGGTGCTGTTCACCTTGCCTAGGGAAGATGATGATGCAGAAGCATCGGCCACGCCATTGGAAGCCAACCATGCTGAAGCTTCAACCTCGGCGCATGCTACCTGTTCTGGGAGAAGATGGGGACGTCCCCCGCCAGCCAATCACAATATCATTTTCAGGGGAGAGCAGCCTTATCAGATACCAGAGCCGGAAGTGCGAGGTGTCCAGATCCCTCCTCCTGCTAGTCTATACCAAGAAGAGAAAAAAGGGGATGGAGCTCCGTCATTCCTTGAATTCTTATCCAGTTTAGAGGGCGAAAAGCCAGTACAAACTGCACCAGTCAGAAGTAACAAGCGCCAGCAATCAGCGGCTCTGAAGCCTAAGCAGGGTGAGGGAGAAGAAAAAGATCCCCCAGCAACACTAAGGGTCGTCTTTCCAGAAGAAGCCCCTCAAGAAACCAACCAGAAGCTGAGACAAGAAGTGGGCAGGTAATGCCGCAAGCACCTCGGGAGCCTCCAAAGCTGGGCAGAAGAGATGCGGCTCTCCAACATCCGGGTAGGTAGCCGAATTATGAAAATGCTAAAGAAGCTCCCCACCAGATTCTATATATGGGAAATTCTTTCCTTGAGCGAGGATGCCCGCCAAGCAATTATTGATGCTCTACAGTCGCCAGCACAGTATGAAGCACTACTGACAGAAGTCAATTCTGGGCCAACAGTCACTTTCACTGAAGATGACATGTTGATTCCGAATCCCAGCCACAACAGGCCGATGTACATGAGAGGACATCTCAACTGTCAGCCATTAAGCCGGATATTGATAGATCCAGGGGCTGCTGTAAACATTCTGCCGTACCGCATCTATCAGAAGTACTACTTTGATATCCACCTCACTAAGGTCAGAGACATGAAGATCGCGGGCTTTAACCAGAAGTGTGAGATACCTTTGGGGGTAGTAGACTTCAACCTCACACTGGGGGACCTCACTACTGTGGTGCGATTCTATGTGATCGAGTCTAACACCACATACAAGGCCTTGCTGGGACGACCGTGGCTGCATGAATACCAGATAGTGCCGTCCACGTTGCATCAGTGCATTAAGTACTGTCATGATGGTAAAGAAGAAAGGGTGTTCGCAGATCTGCACCCCTTTGAAGTCTTCGAGTGTCACATGCTCGATGCGTCCTATTATACAGACATTCTGCAAAAAGACAAGAGTAAAGAAGCTGTGACTGGCCAGAAGAAGTCGGCAGCGAAGATAGAGGATTGGCCTCCGCCACCATCACGGGGCTGTATCAAGGAGCATGAGGTATCCCATATCTCTCATGTTGGGGATTTTGCACGGATTGCGCCTCCAAGCATTCATCCCAATGATACTGGCAAAAAAATACAAGAAAAATATACACAAGTCAGGGTGCCGGAAGGGCTAGTAAAGCCCGTCGCCAGTTTGGAAAGCCAGACAGTGCTGCCACTCAAGATTATGGAGGTCCCTCCCTTCTGCGAGCCTCCCATCATGTTCTACACCGGGGAGCCTGTTGAGGAAGACGATCAGGACTGCATGATCCCGGAAGAATCCACAAGCCGAATGGTGCCAATCACAGGCTTGGACTACACCACACAATGGGTCTCGCAGATGTTCTCCAAAATGCAGATGCCTTCGCTGCAGCCCATCGCCCAGAAGAAAGCATTTCAAGAGCTTTGGGATCTGCCCCCGAACAACAAGGAATTAATGAAGATCACCCAGCACCCGGGATTGGGTTACACTATCCGGGAATACTATGAGGCCGAGGTAGATGTCATCTCCGCCTTCTTCTCACATGAAAACCCTCCTGAGATGGGTTATGACGATTACCCCTCAGAAGATGAAGAGATTATATACCGGTCTGTAATGGATAATGGGCCTTCCAATAGCCAGCCAGGGGCAGAAAAGTCTGATGAAGCAAATGTGTGTCGGTGCTGGGAGGAGCTGTCTTGCAAAGAAGATCTGTTCCAGGCCGAAGCAAAGTTTGACACAGGAACCCGGATGAAGACCGAATTTCTGATGATACAAGAGAATGCTTAGAGTTTGGACGTATTCTGGAAGAAGTTCAAGCTCTGCAAAATATAGATTCCCTAGAGGAGTTTACGCCAGTAAAGCCTCCGGAAGTGGAAGACCTGATCTTTGAGCCGTACACGGAACCAATCATATCTCACGGGCAAGCTGAACAAATTCGAATGGTTTCCGCCCTGTACGATGAGTCACCATCGGCCGGGGTCCAGCATGAAGAATTAGAGAACTCTGAGACTGAAGAAAACTATATCCCGGGAGGTTTCGTCGATTTGCAGGAGGCTCCGCTCGAAGTTGAAGATGGTGGCCAGGCCACTGTTGATGAGCTTGTAGAAGTAAACTTGGGGAGAGAAGAGGAACCAAGGCCAACCTTTCTTAGTGTTCTGCTGGAACCAAAGGTCCGAGAACTTTACATACAATTCCTGAGGGAGTTCAAAGACTGCTTCGCTTGGACGTACGATGAAATGCCTGGATTAAACCCCGATGTGGCACAACACCTGCTGGCGATTAATCCAGAAGCCAACCCCATAAAACAGTCACCCAGGAGGATGCGACCTGAGCTGATCAACCAAGTCAATAAAGAGGTCGACAAGCTTATTGATGTTGGCTTAGTTGAATAAAATCAATACACCACATGGCTGGCGAACATAGTGCCCGTAAAGAAGAAAAATGGGTAGATCAGAATATGTGTTGACTTCCGAGACTTAATAAGGCTTGTCCGAAGGATGATTTCCCAGTGCCAATTACTGAAGTAATGATTGATGCAACCACTGGTCATGAAGCCCTGTCATTTATGGACGGTTCATCCGGATACAACCAAATTTGGATTGCTGAAAGAGACAGAGTACACACTGCATTTCGTACTCCAAAAGGAATATTCCACTACAAAAGAATGTCGTTTGGCCTTAAGAATACCGGCGCTACTTACCAAAGAGCCATGACAAAGATTTTTGATGATTTGCTCTTCAAGAAAGTGGAGTGCTATGTTGATGACTTGGTAGTGAAAACCAGAAAGAAAGAAGACCATCTGCAGGACCTGAGGATAGTATTTCAAAGGCTGTGGAAATACGAGCTGAAGATGAACCCTATGAAGTGCGCCTTTGGCGTGACCAGCGGAAAATTCCTTAGATTTATTGTCCGACACAGGGGTATTGAGATTGATCCGCCCAAGATCAAGGCTATTCAAGAACTCCCTCCATCGAAGAATCTGTCTGAGCTAAGGTCTCTGCAAGGGCGTCTGGCCTACATCCGCCGATTTATATCAAATTTGTCGGGTCGGTGCCACCCCTTTCATAAGCTCATGATGAAAGATGTGCCGTTCCTGTGGGACGACGGATGCCAAGAGGCTTTCGAAAAGCTGAAGGAATATCTCAAGACCCCTCCGGTATTGGGGGCACCAATCAAGGGCAGCCCTTTAATCCTCTATATAGCAGCCACACATTGTTCGCTGGGGGCAATGTTAGCACAAATAAATGAAGAGGGAAAAGAGCAAGCCTTATACTACCTCAGCAGAAGGTTGATCAGAACTGAAGAAAGATATACTTACATAGAGAAGACCTGCCTGGCACTGGTTTTCGCTGTTAAGAAGCTCCGACACTATATGTTGTCACATGAGATCAGATTGATATCTGCAGTAGATCCGCTCAAATATATATTGACTCAGCTGGCACTCAAAGGTCGATTAGGCAAATGGGCTGTGATTCTGATGGAGTTTGACATCACTTATATACCTCAGAGGGCTATAAAGGGTCAGGCTGTGGCTGAATTCTTTGCAGAGCACCCTGTACCAGAAAATGCTATGCTGGAGACCGAGCTCCCTGATAATGAAGTGCTCGAAGCATGTCAAACCCAGCCAGTCATGTGGCAATTATATTTCGATGGGGCATCAAGGACAAAAATTGATTCAAATGGGAAAACCAGAATACGTGCAGGAGCCAGCATTGTGCTGAAGTCACCAGAGGGAGAAGTATTACAAACCTCCTATTCCATAAACAAGCCTTGCACCAACAATGAAGCTGAATATGAAGCTCTAATAATTGGCCTCCAGATCACCCTCAATATGGGCATTCGGATGCTTCAGGTATTCGGTGACTCAATGTTAGTAATAAAACTAATGCAGGGAGAATTCGAAGTGCGAAAGCTAGAATTGAACCCCTATCACCAAAAGGATGCACGCCTCATGGCGAACTTCTACCACATTGATCTCAATCATGTGGGCCGGGGACATAATGCTCAAGCTGACGCACTGGCAAAGCTGGCCAGCTCACTATCGGTCCCGCCAGATGAGACACTCAACGTCATTGTCATGAACATGCAGCAAATCCCTAGCATGCTGGAAGCGTGTCCTGAAGAGTATGAGATTGATGCCGTTGACAGAGTACAGGGGTCTGATTGGAGACAACATCTACTGCAGTGGTTCCTACACCAACAACTGCCCAAGAACAAAGAAGAGAGAATGAAACTCCTAAGGGTTAAGGATTCCTATGAATGCAGAAATGGAACTTTGTTCCGAATTATGGCGGACGCCCGCAAGAAGATTTTGCTTCGCTGCCTGTCTACTGAAGAAGCTTGGCAAGCAATGAAAGAGATACACGCTGGAACAGCAGGGGCACACCAGGCTGGGCCTAAGATGAAGATTGAAATCAAGAAGCTGGGTTATTATTGGCCCACTATGTTTGAAGACTGTTGCCAGTTTGCAAAGTCATGCCAGAAATGCCAGGAGTATGAAGTTGTACCCAGGAGGCCTCCTGTAGCTCTACACCCAACAATTCCCAGCTGGCCTTTTGCTCAATGGGGAACTGATGTGGTCGGGCCACTACTGACTTCCTCAGTTGGACACAGATACATCCTGGCTATAACAGACTACTTCTCCAGGTGGGCGGAGGCAGTAGCACTCAGAGAAGTGACTGGTGAGTTGGTTGCCAGATTCATCAAGCACAATATCATCTTCCGGTTCGGGGTCCCCAGCCGAATAATATCTGATAGTGGAAGTCACTTCAAGAACCAGAAGATATATCGACTTGCCGAGAAGTACAAAATTGAATGGAGAACCTCCACTCCTTATAATCCATAAGCAAATGGATTGGCCGAAGCCTTCAATAAGACGTTGTGCACCCTGTTAGCCAAGGTCGTCAGCTCTAATAAGAAGGACTGGGGTGAAAAGATGTATGAAGCACTGTGGGCATATCGCAACGTCTATAAAACCCCCACAGGTTGCTCGCCCTATTCACTGGTGTACGGCTCCGAGGCAGTAGTCCCTATAGAGCTGGAAGTACCGTCACTCAGAATTACAATCCAGCATAGCCTAGTTCGTGGCGAATAAACCAATGCTGAAAGAAGACTTGAAGAACTGGCTGAATTGGAGGGGAAGCGTCTGCAAGCTCAGAAAAATATCCAGATGTACCAAGCCCGCATGGAAAATGCTTTCAATAAGCTCATCAAAGGGTGAGAATTCAAGAAAGGAGACCTGTTCATGGTCAAGAAAAGAGAAGTCATGGCTTCTAATCTAAAAGGTAAACTTGCTGCTAACTGGCTGGGTCCATACGTAGTCCAGAGGGTCTACGAGGGCGGAGCCTACATGGTTGTCAACCATCGAGGGGAAATTCAATTCTCGCCACTCAATGGGAAACATCTGAAACTCTATCATGCGGCACCACTGCCTGCTGGGGGAGTGGCGAATGGACAGATAAATCAAGACTGATGACAATCAGGAGGGTCGCTCCTTTGCTATACCAACATCGATCCAGACCTTCCATCTGGAGTCGATGATGAAACCCTATTCTTCTTTGCGTTGGTGTTTACCCCACATCAACGATAAAACTTATACACATTTTCCAGTGAATGGCCCCATGCCTGAGCTGCTACATGACAACGTCACTCAGACCTTCCGTCCGAGTAAACGATGAAACCACTCTCCCTTGCGTTGTTGTTTATCCCCGCACCAATGATGAAACCTACATTCCCGACAAACAGCTTCATGCCCAAGCCGCCATCCACCAACTTCAGTTCAGACCTTCCGTCCGAATTGCGTGATGAAGCCCTACTCTCCTTTGAGTTGATGTTCACCCTGTAAGGTTTCCCACAACACTATCGGGCAACGCAGCGGATACCAAAAATTTATTTGTCCGATCCCGGTGCTATGGAAAGCTTAATCTGTGCTCTAATCGGTGTTTCAAGACCCTAATTACGGGTTGCGTGTTTCACCTTGCGCGGAACGATGCTGTCCGTGATGCCCGATGCAGAATATCGAGCAGCACAACTGTACGGCCTCTAGAGCATATCCACACGGACCCTTGCGCAGCGACGGTACCTCCCCGACACGACCTTCCCCGGCTCTATCACCTTCTGGAGAGAGAGAGAGAGAGCAAGAGGGAGAAAGGGGGAGGCTAATCCTCTCCTTTAAGCCTTAATGCTTGATTAGCTTAAAGGGTTGGAAGAGAAGAGTTCGAATGAACTCACGTAGGATGCTATATATAGAGTTTGGTCATTTTCTAAAAGGGCTCCAAAAGACCAAAATTATATATATATCATATCTACTATTATACATATGTATTAAGCTCCATTTACACTCCTTTCCAAAAAGAATTAAATAGAAATAATATATACATTTGTATAATAATAATCCGTCACCCAAGAATCCATTGTGTGTGATCCTCTAGGCCCATAGTCACTCTAGTTTAAGGACCATTAACTTCTAATTCCTAATTAGAAGTAAATTAAACGTATTCTTCGCTTCTACTAGAGCCGAAGAATAGTTTAATTTATTTCGAACCTTTGATCACGTTGGGTCAAGCAAATCCGCATGATCCTAGAGGACGTCGGGTTTAAAACCAGCCTATCTGGAACCTGTGAGTCCACAGTTACCGCATCGATTTAATCCCTCGCTCCTTCTATGAGTCTGATACGATCGAGGGTATGGTTTCTGTCAAACCCCATGATCGTACCATTTGACTATGACCTCCTTAAAGTGTATGACGTCCGTTCTAAACGAACTCATACGACCCTGGCCAGGGATTTAACGGAGCGTCAATGTCATGACCCATTAACTGTCTAATATATACCCGACAGTGAGCGATCCCTTCTTGACCATTGATGATCATCACACGTATCCTGGAGTGGTTAATGACTCGGCAACTCATGACTTATGGTTAAAGTCACTTAGCTAAGTAATTAAACCATTCCAGTCCTCGTGTAAGATCCGATCAATGTCTCTGGTCAAAGGACCAACGATGCTACTGAGACAGTTGGATCTTCAGTTGACATTAGGTATAATCAACCATATGAAGATCCAATAGCGGATCAGTTCAGTGTACATCCTCCAATGACATACACCTACACATATGTGTTGGTCCCCCGCACCAATGACCATGAGACTGGTCACTAACACATCATGTGTACTGGTTTAATAGGTAATCAAAGTCCCCGAGTGATTACCCTCCAACCAGGAACAGTTTAACGTATGTGTTCATGTAAAGTCAGTCTCATAATCGAGATCCCATCTCGAGTTGACTTTACAACCACATATCGTAGGGACAACGTAAAGTAACACAATCGCATATTTACGCTCAAATATCACTTTATTAATAATGAACAAGATCGTACAACTATTGGGCCTACCCGACCTGAAATTGACATGTAGCACACCAACACTAACAATCTCCCACTTGAACTACAGCCAATTACCCACAACTTTGAGGCCCATCTTATCCCGATAACGCTCAAATACAGTCTATGTGAAAGGCTTAGTCAGTGGATCTGCTATGTTGTCTTCTGACGGTACACGCTCTACCGTCACATCTCCACGATCAACAATCTCCCGAATAAGGTGAAAGCGCCTGAGAATATGCTTTGACATTTGGTGAGATCTTGGTTCCTTTGCCTGGGCGATGGCCCCATTATTATCACAAAATAATGGGATGGGAGCTGATATCTCGGGAACTACGCCAAGTTCTAAGATGAATTTCTTCATCCAGACGGCTTCTTTAGAAGCTTCAGTTGCGACAATATATTTCACCTCCGTCGTTGAATCTGCAGTCGTATCTTGCTTGGAGCTTCTCCAACTGGCTGCCCCTCCATTCAACATGAATACAAATCCAGACATAGATTTGCAGTCATCTGGATCTGACTGGAAACTAGAATCTGTGAAAGCTCTAAGCTATAGGTCCTCTCCTCCATAAAGCAGAAAAAGATCCTTAGCCCTTCACAGGTACTTAAGGATACCCTTTACTGCCTTCCAGGGCTCTTCGCCTGAATTTGCCTGATATCTACTGACAATGCTTAAAGCATTGGCAACATCAGGCCGTGTACATAACATGGCATACATGATTGACCCTATCGCCGAAGCATAGGGTACCTTATTCATGTGTGCCACATCCTCAGAAGTTTTAGGACTCATCCCCTTGGATAGGCAAATTCCATGTCTCATGGGAATAAGACATCTTTTGAAATTTTTCATCCTAAACCTTTTGAGGATAGTGTCTATGTACATGGATTGGGATAATCCTAGCATCCTTTTAGATCTATCTTGATAGATCCTTATGCTGAGCACATAGGATGCTTCTCCCAAATCCTTCATGGAGAAGGTCTTGGACAACCAAGACTTAGTTGATGTCAACATCTCTATATCATTCCCAATGAGTAAGATGTCATCAACATAAAGGACCAAGAAGGTCACAGAGCTCCCACTGACCTTCTTGTAAACACAGGGTTCATCTTCATTCCGAATGAAGTTGAAAGATTTGACAGCCTCGTCAAATCTTAAGTTTCAGCTTCTAGATGCCCGCTTTAATCCATAAATGGACCTTTGAAGTTTGCATACCTTATTAGGATGTAGCTTGGAGGTGAATCATTCAGGTTGTACCATGTACACCTCTTCTGACATATTTCCATTAAGAAAAGCTGTCTTCACATCCATTTGTCAGATCTCATAATCTAGGTATGCAGCAATGGCAAGGAGAATTCTGATTGACTTAACCATGGCTACCGGCGAAAAAGTCTCGTCATAGTCAATGCCTTGCCTTTGACGATATCCTTTTGCCATTAGTCTAGCCTTGTATGTGTCAACCTATCCATCTGCACCGATTTCCCTTTTGAAAATTCATTTGCAGCCGATAGGGACCTTCCCTTCGGGTACATCAACTAAGTTCCAAACTTTGTTGGTGTACATGGACTGGATCTTTGAATCCATTGCCTCTTGCCATTTCTCAGAGTCTACACTACGGATCGTCTCCTGGTATGACTGAGGATCATCATCCTCATCGATACATACCTTAGAGGACCCCTCTAAGACATGTCTAACATATCTCTCAGGTTCTCTCGGTAGTCTATGAGATCTCCGTAGTGTTAGTGTTTCACTCTGAATAGGATCAACCGATACAGTCTCATCTAATGAGTTTGTGTCTATGGGTTGTGGTTCTTGGACCGCGTCCAATTCTATCTGGCTCCTACTATTTTTCTGGAGTAGATATTCTCTTTCCAGAAATACAGCTCTCTTAGCCACTTAGACCCTTCGCTCAGAAGGGTGATAGAAATAATATCTAAACGTCTCCTTTGGATATCCCACAAACCTACACTTATCGGTTCTCGACTCAAGCTTATCACTATCGTTCTTCTTTACATGGACAGGACACCCCCAAATTTTAATGTGATTAAAATTTGATTTTCTGCCCTTCCATATCTCATATGGTATAGAAGGAACTGATTTACTTGATATCCTATTCAATAAATAAGCCGCAGTCTCTAACGCATAGCCCCAGAGAGATAAGGGTAGTCCTGACATAGACATCATGGATCGGACCATGTCTAACAAGGTCATGTTTCTCCTTTCGGATACACCATTGTGATGTGGTGTATACGGTAGAGTCCACTGAGAAACTATTCCATTGTCTTTAAGATAAGAAGTGAATTCATGGCTTAAGTATTCACCTCCTCGACCGATTGAAGAGCCTTAATACTTTTGCCAGTCTGTTTCTCTACTTCATTCTTGTATTCCTTAAACTTCTCATAGGCTTGTGACTTATGTCTCATTAAATACACATAGCCATATCTAGAGAAGTCATCAATAAAAGAAATGAAATAGAGATAACCTCCTTTTGTTTCTATGGACATGGGTCCACACACATCCGAGTGTATGAGCTCGAGAAGGTCAACAGCCCTCTCACCATGTCCACCAAAGGGAGCCTTGGTCATTTTCCCCATGAGACACGGCTCACAGGTATCAAATGGCTTGTATTCGAACGAATTCAAATACCTATTTGAGTGTAAGTGAGAGACTCTTTTCTCACCTACATGACCAAGTCTGCAATGCCATAGATATGCAGAATTCACTTCATCAGCATTGGAAACTTGCATAGCATCAGAACGTGTATCTAATACATATAGACCATTGACTAATGAACCATTGGCTATAATCAAACCATTATTCATTATAGAGCACCCAGTATTATTAAAAGCCAATATATATCCAATGTTACATAGACCAGAGATTGAAATAATATTCTTAATAATATTAGGAACATAATAATAGTCATTCAGCTCCAGAATGACTCCTGAAGGTAAACTGAGGCGTGCAGTCCCGACAGTTTTGACAGCAACTAAAGCTCCATTGCCCATCCTCAGTTCAATCTCCTTTTTGCCCAATCGCCTTCTATTTGCCAACACCTGCACAGAATTACAGATATGAGATGCACATACAGTATCCAATACCCATGATGTGGATTCCATATATGACAAATTAAGGTCTATGACAAAAATACCTTCATTTAGAATTGCCTTGCAATTCTTTTTCCAATGCCCAGTTTCTCTGCATCGAAAATATTTGTCTTCCTTTTCATTCTTCTTGCCCTTCCCTTTGTCAACTTTGGCGAGTTGCTTACCCGTGGCCTTTTTCTTTCCCTTCCCTTTGTTACTTGTGGTGGATATTTGGGTGGCCTTCCTTTTCTTGTTGGCCCGGCCAACAATCATTACAGACAAAGATGGTTTATCTTTCTGCATGGTTCCTTCAACACTCTTTAACATGTTGAGCAGCTCTGGGAGAGTTGCTTCAATCCTGTTCATGTTAAAGTTCATGATGAAGGAAGAAAAGGAATCGGGTAATGACTGGAGTATAAGATCAATGCATAGTTCAAGATCCAACTTGAACCCCAATACATTGAGTCTTTCAATCCACTCTATCATTTTCAGTACATGGGCCTGTACTGATGAACCCTCAGACATCCGTGTTCTGAAAAGCCTTTTGGAGATGTCATACCTCTCAATCCTACCCTGCTCCCCGAAGAGCTAGCGTAGATTGAGAAGTATACTTCTACAATCAGTCTTTTCGAATTGCCTCTGCAGCTCGGGAGCCATAGAGGCCAACATGTAACATTGGGCAAGGGATGAGTCCTCAGACCACTTGGCATAAGCCAGTAACTCGTCATCGTCGGCAACAGGAGCTGGCTCAGAATGAACCGTGTCCAACACGTACGCAATCTTTTCGGCGGTAAGGACTATGCGTAGATTCCGCAGTCAATCCGAGTAGTTCGGTCCAGTTAATCTATTTGCATCCAAGATGCCGCGGAGGGGGTTGGACGACGACATTATAATATGGATAAGAAATAAAAGACAACTTAGCATGTGTTCAAATTCTAACTTAGATGTGGTTTTCTATCTTAGTTAGTCCCACTATTTTTCGATCGGACTATATAACCCTCAGTATATAGAACGGGAGATCAGCGAGATCTACCTAGTGGGTCGGAATCCCAACGAGACTAATGTACGACCTTGTGGAAAGCACAACAAGCCATACACCATCTCAAGGGCAGTCAACAAGCACTTGCATCTAATGCAATATCCGATATTCGGCCCCCGAGAGATCATCCCCTTGTGGAAAGCACAACAAATGATATTCTCGGTTAGATCTAACCATCATTACTACATAGCAATGAGTTCATGACCCGACCCTTGTGGAAAACACAACAAGGCCGAGTTCATTTCCTCACCCCATTGAGGCCGAGCCTTTGGAGTTTAATCCCACCCCCAAACTCATGGACCTTGTGGAAAGCACAACAAATCTATGAAATGAAGACGTTCATTCACTCCATAATGATGGAGGGCCACGACGACTCCTAGAGCCACGCTTACCAGATCTAAAATTCAATCGCGAGGGAATTTAATTTTATCTTGATCTCACCCTAGGTGGTAATATAAATATATCCAATATATTTACCGTACATAGTAGTTTGCACAAAATAAATGCATCCAATGCAAAAATAAAACGCAAGTGATCATGGACTTAATCCCTAATGTAACTAAGACATCCGGACCGCTTCTGAAGCAGCTGGATCATCCTCGTCGGGTGTGCTCCGCGCTTTCAAACTAAGACGCCACAGTAATTACAACTTTTACACAGCACGCAGGCCGAAAAATATAAATTACATATCAATAAATTTCCAGAAGCCATCAGGGCGAGTACAACAATGGAGGAAGATAGAAGTACATTTGAATTTTAACAGAGAGAGAAAGGAGGTTCGCAGACCCCAATTAATTACATTAATCCAAGTCCATGATCACTTGCCAACCCATTCAAATTAAAATCAATCAAGGGTTATTTTCTGAAAATAATCCTTACTTTTGAATTTAAAAATGGGATGTGCAAACAAAAACAGGCCAGCTTTGTTTAATTTTAAAAATCGAAGCATGATTAATAAAAATTAAACAGACAAGCAGGCCAATACAAGGTGAATAAAGTAGAGCACGTAAAGAACCATCATTTTCTACAGGGGCATCTAATTGAGATAATTAATTAAAATTAAATTTAAATTTAAATTTAATTATCTAATAATCAAATTTAAATTCAAAATTTAAACATGCCAATAATTTAAATTTAAATTCAAACTAATTATCTAATAATTTTGTTTGAAAGTAAATTTAAAATAATGCAATTATCCTCAATTAGTAATTTTATAAAATTCAAAATTGGAATTTAACAATTATCTAATAATTAAAATTCAAATAATTGAATTTTTCACATTTAACTTCAATAAAATTTAAAATTTGAATTTTCTAATTATCTATAATTAAAATTTTAAAAATTAAAATTTACTGAAGTAACTTCAATTATTACCATTTTATCTCAAGGTAAATAGTAATTATCTCACCTCGGTAAATTCAAATCGATTAAATAAAATTTAATATTTAACATTTACTTTTGAGATAACATTATTTAACTTACTCGATAAAATTCCATTCAATTTACTGTGCATTTTCATATATATATCTAATATATATATATTATCAATCCTGCATTAAAGTAAATTAAAAAGAAAAGTAAAAAAATTTAAATTAAAAAAAATTCGGCAGCCCAAGCGCGGCCGGCCTTGTGGGCGGGCGCGCCCGCCCGCCATCGCGCACGCGAGGCGGGCACCACAGGCGCGCGGAGCGTGGCGGGCCCTGGCGCCCGACACGCGGCGCCGCCAGGCGGCTCCCGCCACGCGCCGCGAGCGCGTGCGGGCGCCGCGTGCGCCACCCACGCGGCGCACGCCTTGGGCGCACTGCGCCCAGGGCGCAGTGCACCCAAACCGGGCCTGCAAATTTTTTTTTAAAAAAAAAATTACTCCAACGATGCCCAGCATCCTAGAAGAACGGGGATGCCCAGCATCCCCTTATGGCAATAACAATTGAAGATTTAATCCCCTTTCAAATATGGTTCTATACGACGATGAAAACACCGATTAGAGCGAGAACCTGGCTCTGATACCACTGTAAGGTTTCCCACAACACTATCGGGCAACGCAGCGGATACCAAAAATTTATTTGCCCGATCCCGGTGCTATGGAAAGCTTAATCTGTGCTCTAATCGGTGTTTCTAAGACCCTAATTACGGGTTGCGTGTTTCACCTTGCGCGGAACAACGCTGTCCGCGATGTCCGATGCAGAATATCGAGCCGCACAGCTGTATGGTCTCTAGAGCAGATCCACACGGACCCTTACGCAGCGACGGTACCTCCCCGGCACGACCTTCCCCGGCTCTATCACCTTCTGGAGAGAGAGAGAGAGAGCAAGAGGGAGAAAGGGGGAGGCTAATCCTCTCCTTTAAGTCTTAATGCTTGATTAGCTTAAAGGGTTGGAAGAGAAGAGTTCGAATGAACTCACGTAGGATGCTATATATAGAGTTTGGTCATTTTCTAAAAGGGCTCCAAAAGACCAAAATTATATATATATCATATCTACTATTATACATATGTATTAAACTACATTTACACTCCTTTCCAAAAGGAATTAAATAGAAATAATATATACATTTATATAATAATAATCCGTCACCCAAGAATCCATTGTGTGTGATCCTCTAGGCCCATAGTCACTCTAGTTTAAGGACCATTAACTTCTAATTCCCAATTAGAGGTAAATTAAACGTATTCTTCGCTTCTACTAGAGCCGAAGAATAGTTTAATTTATTCCGAACCTTTGATCACGTTGGGTCAAACAAATCCGCGTGATCCTAGAGGACGTCGGGTTTAAAACTAGTCTGTCTGGAACCTGTGAGTCCACAGTTACCGCATCGATTTAATCCCTCGCTCCTTCTATGAGTCTGGTACGATCGAGGGGATGGTTTCTGTCAAACCCCATGATCGTGTCATTTGACTATGACCTCCTTAAAGTGTATGACGTCCATTCTAAACGAACTCACACGACCCTGGCCAGGGATTTAACGGAGCGTCAATGTCATGACCCATTAACTGTCTAATATATACCCGACAGTGAGTGATCCCTTCTTGACCATTGATGATCTTCACACGTATCCTGGAGTGGTTAATGACTCGGCAACTCATGACTTATGGTTAAAGTCACTTAGCTAAGTAATTAAACAAATCCAGTCCTCGTGTAAGATCCGATCAATGTCTCAGGTCAAAGGACCAACGATACTATTGAGATAGTTGGATCTTCAATTGACATTAGGTATAATCAACCATCTGAAGATCCAATAGTGGATCAGTTCAGTGTACATCATCCAATGACATACACCTACACATATGTGTTGGTGCCCTGCACCAATGACCATGAGACTGGTCACTAACACATCATGTGTACTAGTTTAATAGGTAATCAAAGTCCCCGAGTGATTACCCTCCAACCAAGAATAGTTTAAGGTATGTGTTCATGTAAAGTCAGTCTCATAATCGAGATCCCATCTCGAGTTGACTTTACAACCACATATCCTAGGGACAACGTAAAGTAACACAATCGCATATTTACGCTCAAATACCACTTTATTAATAATGAACAAGATCGTACAACTATTGGGCCTACCCGACCCGAAATTGGCCTGTAGCACACCAACACTAACACACCCCACATCAATGAATGGCACATGCTCAGAGAACAACGTGAGAATCAAAAAAATAAAAAAAATGATAAGAAATGGGGCTTAAAATAGAGGTGCCCCCCGGACTTGTCCAAAACGTCTTGGACGAGGGCAAAAAATGGCAAACAACCCGGCTGCGGCGAAAACCCGAAAGGGCGCTACAGGCAAAATTGGGTACCCCACCACGTGAAAACCCGAAAGGGCGCGTGGGCAAAAGTAAGAGGGGGCTTGCTTCGGCGAAATCCCGAAAGGGCGCTTGGGTCAGTAATGTGGTAATATAAAAAGTTCACTTAATGAATCTCCTTCGACAGCACATCCACCCTATGTCCCACTGACGATGAAACCCTGTTGATCATAAGGCATATCGTCTCGATCAATGCTAAAGCCCATCTTGGAATAGACCTTCCGTCCGTTCTGATAAAACCCTTCCACTTTCTGCCCGAGACTCACCACGGTAGAACCTATCCAGTTTAGATCTTACATCTATTCTGATGAAACCTGTCACATGTCCCACCGTGATAAGACCTGCTATGGGTCGATTGGCACACTGCCCGATCAATGATGAAACCTATCTGGCTTAGACCTTACGTCTATCCCCATGAATCCTATGAAATCTCTGCATTTGATATGAACCCAATACCGATGATGAAACCTGCTATTGATCGATTGGCACATTGCCCGATCAACGATGAAACCTGTCCGGTTTAGACCTTACGTCTCTCCCGATGAAACCTATGAAATCTCTGCATTTGGTATGAACCCAATACCGATGATGAAACCTGCTATTGATCGATTGGCACACTGCCCGATCAACGATGAAACCTATCCGGCTTAGACCTTACGTCTATCCCGATGAAACCTATGGAACTCCTTGCACTGGTATAAATCCAATACTGGTGATGAAATCAGCTACTGATGGAGCGGCACATTGCCTGATCGATGCTGAAACCCATCCAGGGTAGACCTTCCGTATGCTCTGATAAAGACACCACACATTTCTTTAAGTCAATCTGGACCTTCCGTCCGGATAGATGATGAGGTCTCATCCCTTTGCGTTAATGTTAAACCCCACATTAACGATAAAACCTACATCCCCGGCGAACGGCTTCGTGCCCAAGCTGCTACCCACATTCTTAAGTCAATCCGGACCTTCCGCCTGGATAGATAATGAAATCACATTCCTTTGCGTTAATGGTAAACCCCACATTAACGATGAAATCTACATCTTCAGCGAACGGCTTCGTGCTTAAGCTGCTACACACATTCTCGAGTCAATCTGGACCTTCCGTCTGGATAGATGATGAAATCCTATTCCCTTACGTTGATGGCAATCCCCGCATTAACGATTATGGCCATGCTCCTGGCAAACGGCTTCGCGCCTAAGCTGCAAAACACACTCAAGTCGACTCAGGCCTTCCGCCTGGGTGGACGATGAAACCCTATATCCCTTGCATTGATGTTAACACCCACATCAATGACGATGCATCTACAGTTGAGCACATGGATTAACAACGTACAAAGCTAAAGTCCAAGTTCAACAAGAAAAAAAAAGAGACAAAAAAAGAGAGACAAAAAAGAGAGACAAAATAGGGCTAAAAATAGAGATGCCCCGCCAGACTTGTTCAGGCATTCTGAACAAGTGCAAGAATGGCAAACAACCCAGCTGTGGTGAAAACCCAAAAGGGCACTGCAGGCAAAATCGGGTACCCCGCCACGTGAAAACCCGAAAGGGCGCGTGGACAAAAGCAAGAGGGGGCTGGCTTCGGCGAAAACCCGAAAGGGCACTTGGGTCAGTAATGTGGTAATTTAAAAAGTTCCATGCCAATGACATGCTACCTTCATCTCCCACCATTTGCAAGAACCTTCCATTTGTCACTCGGCACCTTGCCCGATCAACGATAAAACCCTTACAGGATAGACCTTACGTCGGTCCTGATAAAGTCTTCATATCTCTTTCAAAAGTCCCGCCGACGATAGAACCCATCACCACTCTTATGAAACTACCCGTTGATCGACCGGCACCTCGCCCGATCAATGATGAAACCTACCCAGCTTAGACCCAACGCCTATTCTGATGAAACCTATAAAACTTCTTTGCATCGATATAAGCCCAACATCGATGATGAAACCAGCTATTGATCGACCGGCACACTGCCCAATCAATGATGAAACCCTATCCAGTTTAGACCTTACGTCTATTTTGATGAAACTTATGAAATTCTTTTACATCGATATAAACCCAATATCGATGATGAAACCAGCTATTGATCGACCGGCACCTTTCCCGATCAGTGATGAAACCTTTCCAGTTCAGACTTTACGTCTGTCCTGATGAAAACCACATACCCTTTTATGTCCCACCTATGATAAAGTCTACCCAGTCTGGACCTTACGTCTATTCTGATGAAACCTATAAAACTTATTTGCATCGATATAAGCCCAATATCGATGATAAAATCATTCACTGGTCGATTGGCACATTGCCCCGACCGGCTTTGAAACCTACCCGGGATGGACCATTCGTCTGTTCCGGATGATACTCTAAACCTTTTCATTCACGTTTTTGCAAACAACCTCCCTTGTGGCACATATGGCCGAAAAAAACATCCACTACTACCAACAGAATTCGGTTTAAACACCCTCTGGATACCGTCACGCGGTGGAGCGGCGGGACGAGACCACGGGCACGACAAGCTCGCGATCGTCCCTTGATGAGGGAAGCGTCGGATGTGCGCGGTTGAGAAACCGGCTGTGAGCTAGGGTGGTCGGCTCTCACTTGTGCCCGGATCGGGTCACGGGACGGTAACGCTCTCTCTCGCAGCAGCGGTGATATAAATAGAAAGCGAGCTAATTACCCTATCATGCTCTCTAGCAGTGGCATAAGCAAGCATATATGAAAATTAAGCAAAATGCCAAGTAAGGGAGCGAATGCGATACCTCCACGCGCTCGGCGTGGGGACGACGGGCCCGGCCGAACTCGTGCTCCCGGGACAGTTAATACATGAATATTAAAGCAATGGAAATATGCCCACTCCACGCAGGGAGGTAAAGGGTGACACAACGGGGCCCGGGAGGACCGAATACGGGTTGACGGGCGGCTTTCCGCGTAGCTTCGGCAGCACCCAAACTAGTGACGGTGGGGCCCACGTGCTGTCCGGAGGGGCCGTGTGGGACCCGGTGTCACCACTGTGGTGGGGACACTGGTGGAAGCGATCCCTGGGCTGGCGGCACGCTGGAATGTCGCCCGGAGGTCGGGCGGCTCCGATCGGCACCCGTCGGGTTTGCTGTCCACGGACTGGTGGTTGCTGTTTTGCAGCACGCGCTCCGGCGAGACCGGACGCTGCGATCAGCCCCGACGTCGGATCGACACGAGACTGGCGCCGTTGGAAAGCTAGCTTGAAGTTCTTCAACCTAGGCCTAAAGATCTGGCCTGGATCTGCTCGGATCTTAACTTATGGAATTTTCAATCTTCTGTTGTACAGTTCCTGAAATCACAGGTCAGCAGAGAACTTCCCTGTAGATTGCCTTTAACCGCGAGGGAGACGTTCGAATCAGGGGTTGTGTTCTTCATCAAAGTTTTTGGAATTTGAGCGGGGAAGACAGAAAATTTGGTTTGGACCCGTTTGGATGTATCTATGATTTTCTGTGATTTGTTTAGTGGACAAAGGTCGGATCTGGGAACAGGGGGACAGAAATGTAGCTGGGACTGAGAACGATTTTTGGAAAATATGAAATAGACGAACCAAAAATTGAGAAAAATTGTGGATGAAGGGGTGGATGGGTGTAACCTCCAGTAAAATTGGGCTACTGTCATTGTATACAGTGACAGAACAGATCTGAGATTGAGAGTTGAACGAAGAGGAAACAATATGAAACGGTGGCTTTTGAACCTGGATTTTTTTGTGGAGAATGGGATAGAAGATAGAAACCAACCCTCAAAATTTCAAATCGATCAGAACTCGTGGCTGGCTTCAGGAATTCTCGAACTATACCTCTGTCCAGCAGGACAGAAACTTGATGACGATTCCACGGCGGCTCGAAGGCGGCACGAACGGCGGCGGCGGCGGCACAGACGATCACCGGAGGTTGAGAGGGGATGATAGAAGAGGGATACACTCTAGATCTGGGGTTGGGGAAGGAAGAACAGCAAGGGAAGAGAGAGGGGCGCACCAAGCTTCAAACAACTCAACAATTTTCTGATTTTTTTTCATTGATTTTCTCATGAAAATACAACATTATATATGACTTACATCAAATGCAATGTGGACCCTTAGATCTAGGGAAGAGGATTGAAGGGATGGGATTGCATGCCACAAACACACACAAAAACATTAAATATTAAAGGGGGGGGGGGCGGCCTATTGACTAGCTTAATGGGTGAATGGAATTTTGACTTGGTAGGTGGCCTACCTTGGACAAAATGAGCCACTTGTCTACCATGTGGTATATGACTAGTCCACTCATCTAGAAGGCCACCTAGGCTGGTTGACCAGCCCCACATGGTCTAGGTGGACCAATGGGAAAGGGGTGAGAGCCCCCTGGCTTGGGCCTACTGGAATTTTACATATAAACCCACTAAGACTTACAATTGCGTACCCATATAACACAAGGGTATACATACAAATATGAAAGGACGTAAATGCAAACATAATGTGAGCGGGCTGTCGTTGATGTCCCCATCAATTCTCCCCGGGTGGGAGGAACTCGACCCCGTCGAGTAAGGGTATGGCTGCTCCGGTACTCCGACGGATCCGTCACCGTGTCAAGTAGCGCGGGTATGCTCCACTCCAAGCGATCGTCACCTGCTCATTCCATATATACTCGATATGCGAACTGCTATGGGCTAAAGGTGGTCACTCCGAAGGGGCAATCTCAAAAGGGAAGAAAACAGCTCGAAGACTCACTAGGAATCACCGCTGAGTCCCTATAGGTGACTGATCCGGGTATAGATGTGGAACCGATCCCCTACTCATCAAGTGAGTCCACTCGCCTCTTACTCATAAGAGAACGACAACGAGCTTGCACAAGACGCATGCAGACAAACAAACGACACACAAACCATGCAAACAAATCACTCAAAACAAAACAATACAAAGAAAAAGCACACTGTTAGTCCGACCCGTACATGGGTGACGGCGGACCAGGACACCCGAATATGTGCCATGCATATACTAGATGTACACGATGGTTGATGGAAGGGAGGACTCCTAGACACCCTAAGATGTACCACTCATGCATTGGTGACCGATGGGATTTGGGTGAAGAAGGGGTAGGAGATCCAAAACTACCCTCATCATCATCCCTAGATGTAGAGACGGCTTGCCGAATAGACCGAGGGGTATGGGTGGAATAGTGAACTCCTTGGAAGAGGTGGAGGGAATGTGATAGCTCGGGAGCTTCACTAGTGGAAGGGTCAAAAGGGTCAAAGAAGGTATGACCCCGGGAGATGGGTTCCTCCATGACACGGTCCCAATCGTGAAATTCTTGAAGGTGTGAATGGTCACCTTCATCCGCCATAGTGAACGGGACGATGGTCATGTGAAGAAAATAAACTTCCTCCCTTGGGCAAAAGAGAATGAAGTCGGACTCAGCCGGCATCGGGAGGAGTAGAAGAATCTCCGTGGTTACACACCCCACGGTGCACACGGAGGTAATGGATCCTAAGGCCGGATGGGTGAAGCTAAGACTAGCGGGTTGGTCAAAGCCTCGGGCCAAAAGATGTGTCAACTCCCATTGTGAATCTAATCCCATAATAAGGTCATCCAAAGTATCGACATGGTGACTAGACCGAAAAGTTGTGTGGTAGGAGTTGACGGACACCAAAGGTAGGGTAGGGTCCATAGACGGGTAAGGGAGTGGGACCAAGTCATCCTTGAGCCAACTAAGAAGCGGCTCGGCTATGTATAATGTACCCGTTAGAAATACGGGTGGCTCGGGATGAGGTGGCTCCAAGCGCGAATCCGAAGGTGGAGTGGGCCGTTGGGGCTGGGTGGCTGGACATACGGGGTCCCTAAGGGTGATCTTACCGGGTAGGTATGGTGGGCATAAGGTGCAAGTCCTCTTGTCCCAGTCAAGATTGGCCCTTCTCTCTCCTAACCACTTTTGCCCTAAAATGATGCATGAACCAGCAAGTGTGTGTGGACGCACTTTTTATCGATTTTGTTATTGTTGTTCGTTTATTTGTTTATTAAGTGCGTGGGCGTGCCAGTCACCGGAGTGACAATTTATTCGGGCTCCGAAGAGCCCATGGTGCGCTCGATCTGACTTCGTCAGGCGATTGTGTGGTTCGTGTCGGGACCGAATCCCGTCGCGCCATAAAGGTCACGACGTCATTTACATCCCCCATACGAGGGAATACCCTTGATTAATTGCCGAAATTAGGGGCCCCGCGGCCGAAAAGAATAATACTAGTTGTGCAAGAGAGATAAGGAAGGATCACACTGAGGGCTGTATTCAGACCACAAATCGTCGGTCATGTCGGCCACTCGTGGGCCTTTTCATGTTCGGACATGGGTCCGTGAGGTGAAACACAACGAGAAAACCGGGATGAATCCATTCAAATGTCTGCCGAGCACCCGGCAATTTTTGTGATGACTCGGAGGGCGTCCGGAACGAGGAACAAACCCGGTCTGATTGAGATGTCGGCCCGAGACTAGGTCGGGACCGGACCATGTCGGGATGACTCCCAAGATCCGAGCCCGGCCTGAGAGGGCGGCATTATTGTTCCTTTTACCCCGGGTCCCGGGGGGAGATAGGGCTGCGGTGTGGGCCCCGGCATCTTTTATCTGGAATTCTCTTGGTTATGTACTCCAATTTCTGGCCTACGGTTTATTATTTCCTTAGGTGTTTGTCCCGGATGATTCTTCTTCTTTTACTCATTGTTATCATTATCATTATTATTTATTTATTATATTTTTTTTATCTTCTTATTGCCCCTCCCGCCTCTTTTATTATGATTAATGTTGCACATTCGGAGTCCTTTAATGAGCACATTTTCTTTTGATTTATTTGCCATTTGTTAAGGCCATTATCATGTTGTATATATGCATAGGTGTGGTGTGTCGGCGAAGGGAAGGTAAGAGTGTACCGCTGAGAGGCCCAGAGGGGAGCGTGCCGGCGAAGGACAAAAAAAAGGGTGTACCGCTGAGGGCACAAAAAGGGGTGCCGGTGAAGGTTATGAAAGCAAGGGTGTGCCGCTGAGGGGAGCGTACCGCTGAAGGTGGGGGATAGGGTGTACCGCTGGGGGGCATCAAGGTGTGCCGGCCAAAGGAATTGGGGTGTACCGCTGAGGGTTCAAGAGGCGTGCCGCTGGGGAAGGGATTTGGTGAGCGGTCCGGTTGATTAAAATGCACCGTTGAAGGGTCAATCGGAACGTGGTGGTGGAGGTTCGATCAGTTTTCGATTATTTATTTTAAGGCTTTTCTTTTCTTCTTGTCTTAACCCTTGTGTAGTTTCATATAAAATTCCTCCCTTGTTTTGTTTGTTCGGTTCGGCCTCTTTTCTTGCGGGTCGGACGTTCAGGCTGTCGGATGGTTGATTAGTTCGGTTCGGTTTTCGTTGTGATGCCGGTAGTGGTTTGATGAGTTGGAAGGTTTCGTCAGTCATCCTGCTTGTTTGTTGCCTCCTTTTGCCTCTTTTAATTGTTTATTAATATCTCACAAAAAAATTCGGCAGCATCTCCCCTTACCCCGGGGCCTAAGGGAGATAAAGGGAGCGCGCCCACATGGAGTGGCGGAACCCGACAACTGGGGGTGGGCCCCCGGGGGAGCAGCACCTTTATAGAACCTCGGAAAACGTGAAGGAAGGGGCTCGGAGGCGAGGCCAAGGAGTGGGCTGCTGAGAGGCTGAAGGGTGTGCCGCTAAAGGCCATAAGGTGAGTGTACCGGCCAAGGGCCAATTGGAGTGTGCCGGCCAAGGGGTGTGCCGGCTAGGGGTAACAGAGTGTGGGTGTGCCGCTGAGGGCAGAAAGGAGTGTGCCGCTGGGGGCAAATAGGGTGTGCCGCTGAGGGCTGGACAGGGCGTGCCGCTGAAGGCAGATCTGGGTGTGTGCCGCTGAAGGCTGATCTGGGTGTGTCGCTGAAGGCTGGAAAGGTGTGCCGGCCAAGGGCCGGAAAGGTGCACCGCTGGGAGGCTTAAAAGGGTTGCAAGCAACTGGGGGGGGATTTGGTGGCTGTTCAGGAAAAGAGGAAGAAAGACAGGGGATTTCAAGGCCGGGAGTGGCCTATTAGTAACTGAGCGGTTGGGAAGAAAGAAGGGTACCTCCCCTTCTCCTCAAGCCCGGGAACACGGTAGATGGCCATGGAAGGGAGTGAGGAGCTCACGGAGCCAAGGCTAACAGAAGGGGGAAACCTACATCGACGTGGAGGACCCTAAAGACGCCGGAGGAATGAAGAGACAGAGGGAGGAACGGATTGTCCGTCAAAAAGCCCGCAAAGCCTAGCATAAAACATCGAAGATCGAAGAGAAACCCGGAGAGGGTGGTTTTCATTCATGAGAATCAAGAGGGCGTGGCCCTACATATATATTGCAAAAGCAAACCCCCAAATGGGGCCATGGACAAAAGGGAGAAGGACAAAGAACTCCCAGGAGGAATGGGATACAAGAGAGACGAAAACATCCGGGCCTAAGACATTGGCCACTATCCCCAACCCTTTCCCCCAATACAACAAGCTCTCTCTCTCTTACTCTTGTTTCTTCCCGGTGGCCGTCGGACGGAGCACAGGCCGGGAGGGCCTCTTCTTCTCTTCTTTCTTCTCCTCTTTCTCCTGTGTATGCCCTCTACTGTTGGAACCTCTTCTCCTCTCTCTGTTCGTCTCTGGCCGTTCTCCTCTGTGTTCCCCCTCTCCTTTTTCTCTCTTTTTTGTTCGAAACGAAGGGGAGGGGTTTTTATACCCCGGACGGCGGGAGTCTTCGTGCAGGGGCGTCGAAGCAGGAAGTGGCCCGTGATCATGAGGTTTGACCTGCCTGTCCTGGCTGTCAGTGGACTAGGCCACGTGGCCCAACGATCGGCTGCCACCTCAGACGGCTCCACTGCGCGCCAAGGATGTGTAGGGCATGGGCCTCACGTCGCCCGTTGAAAGAGCTTCACCGCTGTGCCGTTGAAGGGCTGAACAAGCGTGCCGCTGTAGTGCCAAAAGGGCGTACCGCTGGAGCCCCGGATGGGCGTGCCGTTGAACGGCCTGAAGGGCGTGCCGCTGAAGACCCCAAAGGGCCGTGCCGCTGAAGCCTGCTGAGGGCGTGCCGCTGAAGCTGCTGAGGGCGTGCCGCTGAGGCCTGTTGAGGCCCCAAGGGGTGTGCCGGTGAAGACCCCCCCCATGGGGGTGTGCCGGTGAAGAGCCCCCCATGGGGGGTGTGCCGTTGAAGACCCCCCCCCATGGGGGGTGTGCCGGTGGAGACCCCCCCATGGGGGTGTGCCGTTGAAGACCCCCCCATGGGGGGTGTGCCGTTGAAGACCCCCCCCCCCCCATGGGGGGTGTGCCGGTGGAGACCCCCCCCATGGGGGTGTGCCGTTGAAGACCCCCCCCATGGGGGGTGTGCCGGTGAAGACCCCCCCATGGGGGGTGTGCCGGTGAAGAGCTAAAATGGGCAATTTTGAGCCCATTGTGAGCATGAGTTGTGGCCCATTTGATTTTCTTCGAGGCCCACGGGCTGTGGAGCCTTTTGTGCTTGATTTCCCCGGGGGTTTCTTCACTCGGCGCCGTTGTTGATGCTGGGCTGAGCATGACATTTTGGATGTGCAATTTTCGGTGTCCACAAATGCCCCCCACCCACGGGTAGCGCAGGCGAAGGATGAGCCGGGCGGTGCCCGTGGGTGTCTTCGTCTCTTCCCTCTTTGTCGATGCCGACGATGCGTCGAGAGCTGACCTGGTTTGTTGTTTGTTGGTCTCTTTGTTAGTGCCGACGGAGCGTCGGGAACTAAAGTAGTATGTTGGTCTCTTGGTCTCTTCATCAGTGCCGACAGTGTGCCGGGAACCGAAGCAGTTTGTTGTCTCTTTGTCTCTTCATCAGTGCCGACAGGGTGCCGGGAACTGACCTGGTTTGTTGTCTCTTAGTCTCTTCATCAGTGCCGACGAGGTGTCGGGGACTGAAGCTTTGTCGGTCTCTTAGTCTCTTTGCCAGTGCCGACAGGATGTCGGGAGCTGACCTGGTTTGTTGTCTCTTAGTCTCTTCATCAGTGCCGACGGAATGCCGGGAGCTGAAGCAGTGTGTTGTCTCTTCGTCAGTGCCGACGGGGCGCCGGGAACCGACCTGGCCTCTTGGTCTCTTGGTCTCTTGGTCTCTTTGTTTCTTCGTCAGTGCCGACAGGATGCCGAGAACTGACATGCTTTTTGTCTCTTAGTCTCTTGGTCTCTTCGTCAGAGCCGACAGGGTGCCGGGAGCTGACCTGGCTTGTTGTTTCCTGGTCTCTTCGTCAGTGCCGACAGGATGCCGGGAACTGACATGCTTTGTTGATCTCTTAGTCTCTTCGTCAGTGTCGACAGGGTGCCGAGAACTGACATGCTTTGTTGTCTCTTAGTCTCTTCGTCAGTGTCGACAGGGTGCCGAGAACTGACATGCTTTGTTGTCTCTTAGTCTCTTCGCCAGTGCCGACAGGATGCCGGGAACTGACATGCTTTATTGATCTCTTGGTCTCTTGGTCTCTTTGTCAGTGCCGACAGGACGTCGGGAACTGACCTGCTTTGTTGATCTCTTAGTCTCTTTGCCAGTGCCGACAGGATGCCGGGAACTGACATGCTTTATTGATCTCTTGGTCTCTTGGTCTCTTCGTCAGTGCCGACAGGATGTCGGGAGCTGACCTGGTTTGTTGTCTCTTAGTCTCTTCATCAGTGCCGACGGAATGCCGGGAGCTGAAGCAGTGTGTTGTCTCTTCGTCAGTGCCGACAGGATGCCGAGAACTGACATGCTTTGTTGATATCTTCATCTTTTCTTGTTCTTCTTTCTTTTTGTACCATATTACCGATACAAGCGCCCTTTCGGGTTTTCGCCGGTACCGGCCCCCTCTTGCTTTTGCCCACGTGCCCTTTCGGGTTTTCACGTGGCGGGGTACCCAATTTTGCCCGTAGCGCCCTTTCGGGTTTTCACCACAGCCGGGTTATTGCCATTTTTACCCTTGTCCCGGTGTAGGGACAAGTCCGGCGGGGTATCTCTATTTTTAACCCCATTTTATTTTATTATATATATTTTTTTTTGACGAGTGATATGCAAGTGTCGGCTGGGGCACGAAGCCTTGCGCCGGAAGGTAAGGTTCACTCGTTGGCAAGAATAGAATGCCAGCGCAACGGGAGAATCTGTGCCGATTCGGACGTAAGGTCCGTAATGGCAATATTGTGCGGAGTGGGTGGCTAGGGCACGGGGCCTTGCGCCGGAAAGGGACTTATTCGTTGGCAAGGGGCTAATGCTAACGCAAAGGTAGAGATTCTGTCAATCCAGGCGTAAGGCCCGTGATGGCGATATTGTATGGCGTGGGTGGTAGCTGAGGCCCGAGGCGATGTGCCAGAGACGGGCTTGTTTTGGTGGTAGGGTAGTGACCCTATGACAAGGATAGAGCCACAGGGGTAGAGTCGTCTTTGCTGGTGTGGACGTTCGTCCGACTGGGATTGTGGGGATGGAATGTTTTCCCCGGGGACGTTTATTGCTGTGCGCTACAGGCCTACTCCTTCACATACATGAGTGGGTGAGTATGTAAGTGTAGGCATATATGGGTATATATATATATATACATATATATATGTATTTATTTAATATATTACATATATTTATTCTCTTTTGCTTCCCCTCCCTTCATTTTCTTCTTTTATTTTCTCCTTTTATTTCCCTCCTTTCTCTTCCCTTTTTTATTCCCTTTGTCTCTCCTTCTATTTTTTATTCCTTCTTCTTCTTTTTCTTCTTTTTTTTTGTATTTCCTCCCCCCTTTTATTTCTTTTATTTTTTTCTCTCTTTTTTTTTCTTTTGTTTCCCTTCCTTTTTTTCTTTTCCCCCTTTTCTTTTTTTCTTTTCTTTTCTTCTCTTCCTTTTTTCTCTCCCTTTTTTTTCTATAAATAGGGGGGCGGGGGTAGTTCGAACGGTCACCCGTTTCGAATCCCCCCCCCTCTTCTCTCTTTCTCCCTCCTTGGCGACCGAGCGGACGAAGGCCCCCCCTTCCTTCGTTCTTCTTCTCTTTCTTCTCCGACGCCGGACGCCCGCTCCGCCACCGCCGTCGTCGTCGGCTTCTCCATTGCCGGGGTGAGGAGACGGCTACGGAGGGGCCTCCCGCCCCCTCTCTATTTCTCTCTTCCTATCTTCTCCCCCTCTCTCCCGTCTCCTTCCCCTCCCCCCTTCCTTCTTCTATTTTCTTCTCCGGCTATTGGCCACCGCTGCTTGCACCTGCGGGACGGGGAGAGAGGCCTCGATCGCGTCGAGAGCGTTTGCACGGATGTGCCGGCGAGAGGGCTTTGAAGCATGCCGGGGAATGGTGGTTTGAGCGTGTCGGCGAGGGCCTTTTAGGGCGCGTCGGGGGAGAGTCCACAGGTGTGCCGGGGAAGCTCTCGCCGAGCGTGCCGGGGAAGGGCAGCTAACAGCGTGCCGGTGAAGGCGGCCTTCGGAGTGTGCCGGGGAGCACGGGGCACGAGTGTGTCGGGGCAGGGACCGGGGGCGTACCGGGGAAGGCGCTCGGAGCGTGCCGGGGAGAGCAACTCCAAGGCGTGCCGGGCAACGAAGGGCACAAGCGTGCCGGGGGAGCTCGAGGGGGCTGTGCCGGGGAAGGCAAGCGCGGGTGTGCCGGTGAGGGCGCGCGGAGCGCCCGGGAGCGTGCCGGCGAACTCCTGCGTGGGGTGTGCCGGGAAAGGCACTGCAGGGTGTGCCGGCGAGGCCACCAGCAGGGGCGTGCCGGGGAAGGCACCTGGGGGCGTGCCGGCGAAGGCACTAGCATGGGCGTGCCGGCCAAGGGGCTTTAGGCAGTATGTGGGGACTTTTAGTTTTAGGGGAGAAGACTCTTTTGACCGGCAGACTTCTGGTGTTGCCTCTCGGGGCCCACCATGCTTTGTTGGGGCCGTCACTCCTTGTGGACGCGCACCCGTGTTTTCCCTTACGCCTCTGGCCTAGGGGAAACTCTGCCGAAATTTCGTCAGAAATTGGCAATATTTTGTTCATTTGACTTGTAGTAAAGTTTCTTTGCAGTCCTTTTGCTTGTGATTTGTTCTGATCTTCTTATTTGCATATCTTTGCAGACACATGGCTGCTCCAAGTGGTTCTCCCGCCCCCGCTGCTGCTGTCGGTGCTGACCTCATTCCGCGGGGTCCAGTGCCGGCAGTCACATGGCTCAATGTGGAGGAGCTAGACCGAGAGCACGCAGAAATAGCCGCTTTGGCAGAGTCATCTGAGTCCGACGGGGAGACCATGGATTTCCAGAGGCTTGCCTGAGTTGACAGTGGCTTCACATTTGACCGGGTCACCGGGGAGTACAGGAAGGACTTCCCGAAGGATAGGCACCTTGTTCGATTCCTGAAGCACCTGCGCTCCCGAGAGGGGCGAGACTTTCGCACTATAAAAGCCGTCGAGCGGGCCATCCTGCATGCCCGGGACAGTCTATTGTACAGCGTCCCCAGGAGCATTCCGATGTATCTGGTGGGAGAAGCCCGGGAATGGAAGCCGGTCCTGGGGATCGAAGGGGTGCTGCCGGCTGAAGATAAATTGGTGCGAGCCCCTCAGTTCACGCCAGCAAGGTGGGACATGTCTGCGGGGAAGGTGCATGGCGAGTCGCCCCGATTTGGTTTATTCCTGGCTCCCCTGAAATGGGGTTATAGGGAGGAGCCGTTCATATTGGACTGTTTGGCCATCAGGTTCAAGTACGAACTATCACTGGGCTGGTTCGGGGAGCTGAAGCTTCAAGACGCCCACAGCTTCCGAGAAGGGGCGGTGGAGTTCACGGAATATGTACTGTTCAACTACGCCCCGTTGCTGGTCCGAGTTGGCATCTATCACAGCGTGTACGCTTCCCGGTATGGTTATCCCATCTCCAAGGGTCTCTGTTGCGGTATGATAGAAGTATTTAGTGCGGAGACCAATACCTTCTACACGGCAGAGGGAGAGACTTCACTTGATTTGTGGAGCCTAAGCCAGCTGAGCGGCTTGCCCATTGACGGGGAGCCTTATGAAGAAGTATGCCTCCTGGACTTGATCAAAGACGAGACTAACGGGGACGGCTATTATTCTCTGGGGTATTCATACCGGTACCTGATGAAGGCGTACCGGGAGCTGTACCAGCTGTTGCACAAGGGGAAGCAGCCCGCCCGTGGGGATAGGAAACGGGTGCGTATGGCGGTATGGCTGGAATATTTCTATGATGGGCTGAAGCAGTATGAAGATTTTCCTTGCGTTGGCACCGCTGTTGCTCGCAAGAAACGTGCGAAGCCCAAGCATGATGTGAAGATCCCCTCCAGGGGACGTCGGAGCGGGGCCAATCCGATGGGGGTCGACCCACAAACTCACTGTGCCGCCTATCTGACATACTGGTTGTGTTCATTTGCCATGCCGTACGGGGACGAGACCGTGATCCGGCCAGATGCCATCTACCCGGCGTGCCAGATGGCGTGGGGTGTCAAACTTTCTCTGTGCCCGGCGGCGCTCTGTTTGATTTATAAGGCCCTGGGAGACATCAGCACGCACCAGTTCCCGAGGCAGGCCCGGTACGTGTGCCCACTGCATTTCTTCAACGCGTGGGTTTGTTCACTGTTTCCGGAGTTCGCCCCGCGAGTCCTTCAGGATTGGGGGCTGGTGCCGAGGATGCTGGAGTTCGCGAGTGCAGAGCCGGCTTCCACTTCCATGCGGATGTATGATATTCGGGGCCGGTTGACCACGGTTCCCCGGGATGCAGCCGGTACCATTCATTTCTGGACGCTGGCCGCACATTCAAGCCCCCTCGTGAATAATAAGAGGGAATGCAAGGATGACCAGGTGGAGAGGTATGTCCACCCTATCAGCCAGGAAAACGTGGTGCGCCCGTTGCTGGAGCCCGAGCTGAGGGATTGGGCGCTGGCTATCCGCCCGAGCGTGTTGGTGTTCCGGAAGGGAGACAACGTACTGCTGGAGCCGTATTACCCCTTCGATTTGGCCGCAACTTCGGGTATGACCAGCATATCCCTGCTTATCATGCGCAATTCGGCTTGCCTTCGCGGAACGTCCGGGGAAGTGCGGTCGCCGAGCACGCTAGAAGCTGGTGGGACTTCTTCCACCGGGCGGACTCTGCCTCCTTAGGGTGCCAGCCCCGGGTCGCGTGCCCCGAGTGACTGAAGACTATATAAAGTGGTGGAATGCCCGGACGGCTTTCTATCGGTTGCACAAGACCGATTGTTGGGATGGCGCCGAAAGGAGATTCCTTAGCCGGCAACCGGTGCCAGTACTTGACATTGAGCCAGATCATCTTCTTCGGCTCAAGAACAGGCAAGAGAAGGAGGTGGCGACATATATGATAGCTCGTCGGGAAGCCCGGGATAGGAGGCCGACGCCGAAAGTGGAGCTGCCTCCAGTGGCGAAGGACAGCTATCAGAAGACGCTGAGGGATCTGTGCCGGGTAGGGAGCGACCGTCTGGACCTCATCAATTATCCATTCCCCATAGAGGAAGAGGGGACTCCCGCCAAGAGCTGGCGTCCGGAGAGAGACTTGGCCTGCCTGTATCGCACGTTACAAGGATACCACGTGGCTATATATCCTCCTCCGGGTGAATGGGATGAAGATTGAAGATGTGACGGCCTCCATCCTGGGCAAGCGCCTGCACATCCCTTATTATTATGCTGATGGGTGGGGCATGGACCACTTCAATCTTTTCTGTCACCTTTCTTCCAAGAAACATGCGGATCTGGCCAACCTCACGGACCGGTGTCAAACTATTGAGGACGTTTGTTGGCTAGTCCGGGAGGCGGCACGTCGGGACAAGGAGATATCCCTGAGCTACTGGCCGATCACGCTGCGGCTGTACACTGGCCCTCATGGTATTCAGTTCCCTCTTGCTCTTCGGTTTTGTCCCTCAGCGCTGCGGCTTTCGCGGTGAGTTAGGTACTAATGGTATATGCATGTTCGTTCTTTCCCCTCTTTTCTTTGCAGACCATCCCGACAGCACGCAGATGGCCACGTACCGGAACCTCCTCCGGCTGGTGAAGAAGCCTGCGTATTTTGAAGCCGCGCCGCTGGCCCCGACCACGGCTCCTTTGCCTAAGGCTGCGAAGAGGCCCCGGGCTAAATCGCCTGTGAAGAAGGCGGTGGACGCCGCCAAGGCAGCTAAGCAGCGGGACACAAAGCGGAGGAAGACAGAATCGGCTAAGGCTCCGACGGCTGTCCCTCCGGTACCACTAGTCCCGTCTTTCGAGGAATTCGAAGCTGCCCGTCCCGAGCCAGGCCAACCTGCCGGTCCGCGTCCCCGCTCTTTAGTGTGCCTTTTGAATCTCCCTCCTCCTTTTATTTTGGAGTGGAGCCCTGACACCTGGGTACTTCTTTTGTTTCAGCTTCTATGGAAGAGCCCATGCCCACGCCTGACATGGGCGAAGTTGCAGTCCCGGCGGAGGCGACCCCGGCGGCGGCTCCAGCTCCCTTGCCGCAGGCAACGGGAAGGCCCCGGGCACAGTCGCCTGTTAAGAAGGCACTGGCTGCTGCCAAGATGGCCGGGCGAGAGACGGTAAAACGGCGGCGAACCGAGGCATCCCCGGCTCCGACGGCAGCCCTGCCGATGGCCCCCGTCTTGTCCTTCGAAGAATTCGAAGCCACGCGGACCGAACCGAGCCACGAAGCTGGTGAGATTCATCGGTCGCCCGTGTCGTCTGTGGTCGACCGGCCTCCCGAGTTGGCCTCGGCTTCGCGCATGGCGACGATGCGCTTCTATCTCACGGGCGAGGGTACGGTCGGGACTCCCGAGAAGGCGTTGCCTGTTGAGGAAGCCCGCGGGTCATCTCGTGTCGCAGGAACTGAAGGGGGTAAATATTTTCGACTATACGGTTAGCTCCCCTTTTTTTGTCCTGGGGCCAGTAGATTCACCCTGGCTTATCTTCTTTTGCATGACAGGCGTTGCTGCGGTGGCCACCGAGTCATTGGGGCCTGATCCCGACCTCCCGACGACGTTGATATATGTGAGGAGGAAGAAGATCGGAGCGCGAGCCTCGCCTAGCCCGAGGGAGGACGTGCTGGGCAGAGACTCTGAGGTGGAAGCTCCTCTGCCGGTCCAGGCCGAGCCGACGGCGGTCGAGTCTCCGTCTGGGGAAGAGGTAGATTACAACTACTCTTCCGACGAAGTAGCTCCTGACGAGGGCGTGTCCGGGGCATCGGAGCCGCCCGAGCCGGCCTTCGGGGCCCCCTTACTTGCTGGCTCCCCGAGCCTCGTGGGGAAGACCGCTGTGAGTGTGAGCTTGTTTGGGCCGGCTCTCCCTTTCCTTTTTTTGTGATTGACTGACGACCTTATCCCCCCCCCCTTTTTCTTTAGGATTTTCGAGAACTGGCCGAACTTGAGATCACAGAGGAGGCTACCCCGGCTGCGCTGATCGACCGCCCAACGGGAGCCGATGCCGTCATGGGCAAGTTGGCTCTTTTACTCGACGCCCTTCGAGAGGAAATGCCCGCGGAGCCCTCCGGTACTACCAGAGCGGCGGGCGAGCCTCTGGAGGAGGGGGAGATCGCGCCTGAAGGTAGCATCATCCCAGCGGCCAAGGTGAGTATGTGGGCTCCACAGTCTCCCTTTTGCATGGTTTATTTTAGATGGCGAATAGCTGATTCCCATTCCCATGGTCAGGCGATGCCGATATCGGGGAAGGCGCCTGGTCGTATCCGGAAGGCAGTGGCCAAGCGGAGACCGAGCATTGGCCCGATAGCGGTGAGGGGCCGGCTCCAGTCTTGGGCTTGGAGAGAGAGAGACTGGCTGCGCTCGTGGAAGCGGGACGTTTACCCCAGCTGGTGGTTCCGCTTCCGCCCTTCCCGAAACTCCCGGCTCAGATGAAGGACCCGCTCTTGCAGCAGATATTTGCGGGGCTCCGTGCGCATCTGGAGGGATCTCAGCCGCGAGCGAGGAGTTCATGGGTGGCGGCTTCGGGCCTGGCCTTACTCGAAGCTCCTCCTCTAGCCGAGATAACGGCCCCTGCACCCCTGCCCCTTGGAGGAGTGGCAGAGTCGGGCCAGACGGAGGCAGAGGGGGCAGGTGACCTCCAAACGATGGGGGCACCGGAGGCTTCGGCAATGGTCTTTTCCTTTCCCCAGGCAATGGTCGGCCAAGAGTCTCTCGTCGAGCTACGCCGGCCGGGCGACTTGACCCTCGCCCTTCCTTCATCTTCAGTGGCGGCAGATACCGACCTGTGGGCAGAGGTGGACAGCACCGTGGAATTCACCCCTCCGGTCGTGCCCTCAGTTAGTCACACGTCCTCAGAAGCGCCAGTCCGTCAGATGCTGATCACTTTACGGACGATGCTTCTCGCCGATGCTTCTCTGTCGTATCGGGAGGTGCATACCATCGTGACGCAATTAACGGGGGCGCTGCAAGTGCTTGGCTGTCCGCTGGGGGAATGGTCACGGCGGGTCTTGCTATTATTGAAATATGTCAAGCGCCGCGAGTTCCTGGAGACCCAGGCTCCTGACGAACGCGCCGCCCTTGATGCTCAGGCAGACGAATATCTGCAGGCCCTAAAGGCCCGACGCGACAGTAGAGAACGCCACGGAAAGGCCCTAGAGGAAGGCGAAGGCAGCGTTCGTTCCTTCAAGAACCGGATCGAGAAGCTGGAGGGCTATCTCGCTGCGGCTAAACTTGGCCTCGCCGAGGCGGAAGGGGCGGTGGCAGAGGAGAGGGAAGCTCTTGCCGTTGCCGACGTTGAAATGGCGTCCGTCGAAGCGGAGCTCGCCCGTCTTGAGGGATTGAGGGGCCGACTGCGCGATATGACGAACTTCCCTTGCGTCGGGATCCTCCCCCTCGAGGACATCTTCAGGGACATCGACTGAGCGTTGCATCCCTAATTTCTCTTTCTTTTTTTTGAATGTAACACAGGGGTATGCCCCGCAGCACATGTAGTTTGATCCTCTTTTGAATAGAGCAAAGCATTTATGATTTCACGCGTTCCTGGTGTATGCATTTATCCCGGAGGGAGCTTTCCCACCCCTCTTTCTCTTCCGTGCATATTGTTTTCTCCTTCCTCTTCCCTCGCTCTTGTATCTTTCCCCCCTTTTCGTGTAGGGGCCCATTGGCAGGGTATGAGTCTTTGCGGGGATTCACTTTGGAAGGACCAGGCAGGGACCCATGTCAGGGTACAGGAGAGTGCTCGCCTTCCCAGGGGGAGGACGAGGGGACCACTCCACCATACCGAACGGGCAACTCCCTGGTTTTGCCGCAATATTGGAAGCGCGTGCTGGTCTCGAGTGAGGGGTACTTGGCCAGAGACCCCTTTTGCCGTTCAGAGGTGGCGGATAGAAAGGTCCGTTTAGTCAGTGACTTAGACGGGAGGTCTGATCCAAAGGGGTGCTCGCCCCCCGGGGAGGATGGAGAGAAGAGTTCGTCTAGTCAATGACCCGGACGTGAGGTCCGAGCCAAAGGGGTACTCACCGCCCGGGAAGGACGGAGAGAAGAGTTTGTCTAGTCAATGACCCGGACGTGAGGTCCGAGCCAAAGGGGTGCTCACCGTCCGGGAAGGACGGAGAGAAGAGTTTGTCTAGTCAATGACCCGGACGTGAGGTCCGAGCCAAAGGGGTGCTCACCGCCCGGGAAGGACGGAGAGAAGAGTTTGTCTAGTCAATGACCCGGACGTGAGGTCCGAGCCAAAGGGATACTCACCGCCCGGGAAGGACGGAGAGAAGAGTTTGTCTAGTCAATGACCCGGACGTGAGGTCCGAACCAAAGGGGTACTCACCGCCCGGGAAGGACGGAGAGAAGAGTTTGTTTAGTCAATGACCCGGACGTGAGGTCCGAGCCAAAGGGGTACTCACCACCCGGGAAGGACGGAGAGAAGAGTTTGTTTCTTTCTTTTTAAATCAATTTTGGTACCCCCGCTGATGCGGGGCGGTGACTGGAAATGGGGGGCGTTCCCCCTTTCTGGCTTCTCTTTTTTTTTTCTCTTTTTTTTCTTTTTTTTTCTTTTTTTTTCTCTTCTTTTTTTTTCTCTTCTTTTTTTTGCTTCTTCCTTCTTTCTCTTTCCATTTTTTTCTTCTTTTTTTTTGCTTCTTCTCTCTTCCTCTTTCCATTTTTTTTTCTTCTTCTTTTTTGTCTTTCTCTTTTTTTTGCTTCTTCTTTCTTTCTCTTTCTATTCCTTTCTTCCCTTTTTCGGGAACCCGGCTGGTGGCCAAATCATTCGGACATTAATCACGCAAATCCGCCCCAAAATGGGGCGAAGAGTAATATTATTACCTGAATGGGGGCGCTGGGGCGTGGTACAGCCTCAAGTGCCTTCCATTAAGAGGCGGGAATTGAACCTCCCCGCGGTGGTTGACAATTACATAGGCTCCGCCTTCGTAGACTTTCTGGACTACGTAGGGTCCGAGCCAGTTCTCGTTTAGCTTACCTTTGGGGTTGGCCGCCATGAGATCTCTTCTCTTGACCATGACAAGGTCACCCTTCTTGAATTCGCGTTCCTTGACGAGCTTGTCAAAGGCGCGTGCAATCCGGGCCTGATAGACCTGGATATTCTGTTAGGCTTGAAGCCGCTTTCCTTCCAGACTGGAGAGTTCATCGAGCCTTCGCTCGGTGTTGGTCCGCCCTTCGGGGACAAGCCCATGCTGAATGGCGACCCTGAGGGACGGTATCTCCAGTTCGACGGGGATGATTGCTTCCGAGCCATATACAAGAGAGAAGGGCGAGCAGCCCGTTGGGGTCTTGTATACGGTTCGGTACGCCCAAAGCGCTTCATACATTCTTTCTTCCCAGTCCCTTTTGTTAGAGCTAACAGTCTTGGCCAGGAGAGTGCAAAGTGTCTTATTGAAAGCTTCGGCCAGCCCATTGGCTTGTGGATTGTAAGGAGTCGATGTCCTCCAGTCAATTTTGTATTTTTCTGCTAGCCGGTAAACTTTCTGGTTGCGGAAGTGGCTGCCGTTGTCCGACACAATCCGGTCGGGCACGCCGAACCGGAATATAATGTTGCGGCGGACAAACCTGACCACGATTTCTCCGGTGACCTCCCGTAAGGCAACAGCCTCTGCCCAGCGGGAGAAGTAGTCGGTCGCCGCCAGAATATATTTGCAGCCTGTGGAAGATGCGGGAAAGGGGCCCACGACGTCCGTTCCCCATTGGGCGAACGGCCAACTGGGCACCGTTGGGTGTAGTGGTGCAGGAGGTCTTCTGGGAATGGTGGCATGCTCCTGACATCTCTGACACGACTTAGCATACTCGCAACAGTCGTTGAACATTGCAGGCCAATAATAGCCAAGTTTCTTGATTTCAATTTTATTTTCGGCCCCGCCTGGTGCGTGCCAGCTATGCCGGCATGGACCTCCTTCATAACCCTCCAAGCTTCTTCAATGGACAAGCATCGGAGGAGTAGCTTCCGTTTGGCATCGGCCACAATCCGGAATAATATTCCGCTTCGGAGCTCATAGGAGTCCTTGGTTCTGACCAGCTTGATCTTTTCTTCTCTTCGGTCGGGTAGTCGCTGGTGCCTGAACCACTGCATTAGGGGGTCCCTCCAGTCAGGCAGGCTGACGGCTTCTGCTGTAGCGACCTGTAGGTCCTCCTCTTCCGGCTCTTCTTCTATCATGCTGGGCATCTGGCGTTGGTTTATTACTTGGATATGGAGATATCCATCTGGGGGCACCGCCAGTGAGCTTGCCAATTTTGCCAATGCGTCGGCTTGTGCGTTCTCCCCTCTGGCGACATGGCCTATCTCGAGGAGGTAGAACCGCTCCATGAGCCCTTTTGCTTTAGTGTGATACGGGAGCAGCTCAGGTTTTCGGACATCAAACTGCCCCTGGACTTGCTTGACGACCAGCAGCGAATCGCCGAACACCTGGAGCATTTTGATCTCCATTTGGAGGGCGACCTGGAGGCCGATGATCAGGGCTTCATACTCTGCTTCATTATTGGTGCAGGGTTTGCTGATGCAGCAGGAAGTGTGCATCACCTCTCCGTCCGGCGACTTGAGGACGATGCCTGCTCCGGCTCGTACCTTGGTGCGCCCGGACGGGGTCGCTTCTGTCCTTGAGGCTCCATCAAAGTAAAGCTGCCAGATGGCTTGTTGTATTTGGTCTACCTCTAGTGTTTCATCTTCAGGTAGCTCGGTGGCCAACGGGGAGTCTTCGGGCACGGGATGTGCTGCGAAGAAATCCGCGACGGCTTGTCCCTTAACGGCCCTTTGCGGCACGTAGGTGATATCGAACTCCATGAGCAGCACGGCCCACTTGCCAAGGCGCCCCTTTGGGACGGGCTGAAAAAGGATGTGCTTAATGGGGTCGGCCCTGGATATCAAGCTGACTTCATGGGACAGCATATAGTGCCTCATCTTCTTGACTGCAAAGACCAGGGCAAGGCAGATCTTTTCGATCGGGGTGTACTTAGCTTCTGCACCCACCAATCTTCGACTGAGGTAGTAGAGAGCCTGCTCTTTTCCCTCATCATTATTTTGGGCGAGCATTGCCCCCAGTGAGTATTCGGTGGCCGCTATGTATAGAATCAGCGGTCTGCCTTTGACAGGTGCCCCCAGGACAGGCGGGGTCTCCAGATACTCCTTTAACTAGTCAAACGCGTGCTGGCATTCATGACCCCAGCTGAAAGGTGCATTCTTCATCATTAGTTTGTGGAATGGCTGGCAGCGCCCCGACAGGTTGGAAATGAACCTGCGGATGTAAGCTAGACGCCCCTGTAGGGATCTCAGCTCTCCCAGATTCTTCGGAGGGGGCAGCTCCTGGATAGCTTTTATCTTAAAGGGGTCGATCTCGATCCCTCGGTGTCGGACGATAAAGCCGAGGAACTTTCCACTGGACACGCCAAAGGCGCACTTCATGGGATTCTTTTTCAGCCCGTATAGGCGGAGCCTTTGGAAGACGACCCTGAGGTCATTCAGATGCTCTTCCCTCTTTTTAGTCTTGACGACCAGGTCGTCGATGTAGCATTCGACCTTGCTGTATAGCAGCTCGTCGAAGATCTTGGTCATCGCCCGCTGATATGTGGCACCAGCATTCTTGAGGCCGAAGGGCATCCTCTTGTAGTGAAATATCCCTTTAGGTGACCTAAAGGCGGTGTGAATCCGGTCGTGGTCGGCTATCCAGATTTGGTTATAGCCGGACGACCCATCCATAAAGGACAAGGCCTCGTGGCCAGTAGTTGCATCGATCATCACTTCGGTGATAGGCACCGGGAAGTCGTCTTTTGGGCAGGCTTTATTCAGGTCGCAGAAATCCACGCAAATCCTGATCTGTCCGTTCTTCTTTTTCACCGGTACAATATTGGCCAGCCATGTGGTGTATTGATTCTCCGCCACGAAGCCGACGTTTATGAGCTTGTCGACCTCTTTGCAGATCTGGCTGGTTAGCTCCGGCCTCATGCGCCGGGGAGGTTGCTTCACTGGTTCCACTTTGGGATCAATGGACAGGATGTGTTGAGTCACCTCGGGGCTAAGTCCGGGCATTTCTTTATAGTTCCAGGCAAAGCAATCCCGGAATTCTTGCAGCAACTTTGTGTATTGTTCTCTCTCCTGTAGAGGCATGAGAGCACTCAGAAAAGTCGGCCTGGGATAGTCTTCTGTGCCAAGGTTGATTTCAACCAATTCGTCGACTGTGGCCTGGCCGCCATTTTCAATTTCCGGCGGGGCTGGCGACAAATCGACGAAGTCTTGGTCTTCATTGTCCTCGGGTTCGAGAATGCCATCTCCCTCTTCTTGTTCATCATGACTGGGCATGGAGGCTGCATTCACCTCGCTCTCCTCCTGGGCCGTGGCCGCCGGGTGTGCGAGGCCCGCTGGCTCAGAGGGGCGTAGGTCCATCTCAGGCTCTTCTGTGTATTCATCATAGATAGCTTGGACGGGAGCCGGGGCAGCCGCATCTTCAGGGGCCTGGTAGTTGATGGACACGGTGTAGGCTCCCGCTCTGGGGCTGTCCGCTACATGGGGGCGTGGCGGGGCTATCACATAATCCCCCATCCTGAGCTCGTCCCTGTCAATGAGGTCTTGGGCAATGTCTTTGAAGACATAGCAGTCTTCAATGGCGTGGCCCAGCATCTGGTGGTAAGGGCAAAATAGCGGGTCCCCGCTTCTTCGGGTGTCTTGCGGCCTCTTGGACCGTGGAAGGGAGACTTTGCCGTAGTGGCATGCCCAGTCGAAGATGCCCCGGGTCTTCTCTCTCGGAAAGGAATAAGGCTTCTGTAGCTTCTCTTGGAGTGTCAGCCCTTGCCTGGTCGGCCGCTCGGTCAGCGAGCTTGCCATGTCTCTCATTTCCTGCCTTGACAAAGCGGGGGTGCTGGGACTGGCGCCTCGGGGCCGAGGCATCCGGCCACCCCATGGGGGGAGGGAGCCCTGGATCAGGTCGGCGACTAGCGAGGTTAACTCGGCTAGCCGCCTCTTCAGCATCTCGATCTCCCGTTGCTGCCTGTGGTACAAGGCGTACATGACGGGGTCGTATCGAGGGGAATTCGGAGCATGGCCCATGCTGCTGCTCCTTGCTTCGCCGGCCGGCCGGGGCGAAGGTGTTTCGCCGGTGTGCCCTTTCAAGGTCGACACTTCGGGGAAGGAGGGGGTCTTCTCTATGCAACGGCGGCGGGGAGGTTTCCAAAGGAAGATCTCCTCGTCTTGTGCCTCCTGAACTGGGGGCGCAGGATGTGCGTCTTGACAGGCTTTCCGCGAATCTGTAGCTTCTACGGGATCGTTGCCGGGCCATGTTGAGACCGATATGACATCAGTCTCGTAGTAATTTTCTAGTGAAAAGCCCAGACCGGGGTGCTTGGTGACTTTCAGCAACCGTCGATCCAGGTTTGGTGGATTCCACATTTTTTCAAACATTTCCTTCCGGCTGAAGGGCTGGTAGGGAGGAATCTTCTGCTTCCTGACCACTCTGGCTGCCCGGTCAGTCATGTGGGGAAGTCCCGTAATGGGGACGTGCGGGTCATGCACCTCGTCAGGGAACCGACAATCGTCGTCTTCCCTGACCGGCTTCTCCCCGGCCACATAGAAGATAGTGGGCGGCCCCTCGGGGTTAGGCACCTCGAAGGTTCTCAATTGCTCAGCCGCTTGGCATTCAATTTCCGCTATCGGCTTGACGATCCCTGGCGGGACCCTGACATCTTCTAGCAGGTCTTCGAGGCAGGGTGCCCCCGGTGTGGGGTAGATGGGGAGAGGGGCTGCCCTAAATACCCCTTCCTCTTGCGCAATACATGGTACATGTGGGGGAGCCACATAGCCTGGGGGCGGCGGAGGAAACCAGCCTCCCGATTCCATTTTCTTCTTTCCCTTGTCTCGGGCAGCTTGAGGCACTTGCTTCGCCTCTCCCAAGTACAGATTAGCATCTGACAAGTGACACTCAAACACCTCAAACGGGTGGAGGTCGGCGAAGATTCTGACTTCCTTTCCCTCGCAGGGGTACTTGATACACTGATGCAAGGTGGAGGGCACCACCCTATTTTGGTGTAGCCAAGGCCGGCCGAGCAACGCCTTGTAGGACGTGCTGGAGTTGATGACGTGGAACTGGACTTTGGAGGTGAAGTCGTCAAAGGTCAAGTCGAACTCTGCGACCCCCATGGGAACCTCACATTTCTGGTTAAAGCCGACAATCTTGACATTTTTAACTTCGACCAGGTGTACGTCAAAGTAGTGCTTCTGGTATACCCGGTACGTGAGTATATTCACTGCTGCCCCTGGGTCGATCAAGACCCTGTTGATAGGCTGGCCGTTCAGCTGCCCTTTCATGTAGAGGGGCCTATTATGGCTGCAAGTCGGTAGGAGCATGTCACCTTCTGTGAAAGCCACTGCTACTTTAGGTGATAATTCTGCCAAACAGGCTTCAAGGTGTGCTGGAGTCTGGAGTGCGGCGATGATGGCTTGCCGTGTTTCTTCATTCAAGGACAGCATCTCCCACACCGTGAACCGGGTCGGGATTTTCTTGAGGTGTCTGACTATTCGCTCGGCCGCCCGCACTTTGAGCAGTTTCATCTCTTCGGGCTTGCTGCGCCTGCCCTCATCCTGGGATTGGAGCGCCGGATTAGGGGACGCCTCCTTTGCGGGATCTGTTGTAGCCCGTTGAGCAGGCGGGGCCTGTTGGGCCTCCTCCGCTGTTCGCATGAATTCGGCGAGGTTTGGGGTGCCGCTGAATCCTTCCTCTGGCTGGGCAGGAGTTGCAGCTGGCAGAGCTTGGGGAATGCTTGCTTTACTGGTTGCAGCGGGCCCCTGGGGGTGCGCCCGCCTTCCTGCTCGAGCTGACAGGAACTCGGCGAACGACGGGGCGCCTTGACTCTTGGTGCCTCCGGGGTAGAGGCCTGATGGAGGAGGGATCTCGGTGCCTCGGACCTCGGGCTCGGGAATCTGGTATGGTTGTTCCCCCCTGAGCATGATGTTGAGGCTGCCCTGAGGAGAGCGCCCCCACTTCCTCCCTGACCTGGTGGCGTGCTGGGAGGTGGATGCTTCAGCTTGACTCACTTCCGCCGGCTCATGGGGTGGCTCTTCTTCTTTCTCTTCCAGGGAGAGAGAGGTATCGAACAACGCCGAGAGGGTGTTGCAGGCGAAGACGACCTCCTTCTTCTTCTTGCCCCTGGGTCTTCTCTTTTTCTTCTTCTTGCCCGTTGCAGCGGACGGCTGCTCTCGAATAGGTTCACCCGACAGGGGAGGCTCTTTGTCTGCATCAGCTTCTGTTCCTGGAGCCAGCTCGAGTGACTCGAACTGCTCCCAGGGGACATATTGTTTTAGCTCGACGGGCTGGATTTTGGGCTGCTTATAATCTTCAAGCCCGTCGATAATAGCCTGGAGTTTTTCAACCGCCGGGCTAGTCTTCTTGTACATCCGCAGCGGGGCAGAGCTCTTCTTGTTGTGAGTGGGCCGCCTCATGACCAGCCGGGGGGCCGTGTCGTGGCAAACAGGGTTTACCGGGGGCGGTGCAGGCAGGGGCGCTACTACCCTCGAGTGAATTCCTGGGGTAGGTCGAGAGGCGCGCGCCTTTCTGGTTTTTCTGGGTGCAGTCTGCCACCCTTCTTGGTCTTGAGCTGGGGCCATGATAAAGGTTTCATAAGTGGCACGGGCACAGGCCTTCGCCCATTCTTCTGGTAGCTCCTGATATAGTGAGATCATATTGACGGAGGAGGCTATGCTGGGCAGCTCGTGTGGCTGCGGGGGGTCTACTTTATGCTCCCCCATGTCCAGCTCCCCGTCCCTGATTAAGGACTCAATAACATCCTTGAAGACGTAGCAATCTTCAATAGTATGCCCGAGCACCCGGTGGTACATGCAGAAGCGCGGGTCATCCTTCTTCTTTGAGTCGCCAGGCCTTTTCGGCTCTGGCAATGTGATCTTATTGTAGCTGGTTGCCCACTCAAACAGGAGCTTGGACTTGTCTCGGGAGAAGGAATACAACTTGTTTCTCATCTTCTCTCTTAGTGAGGGGCCTTCCCGCCGTTCTGTGGTTATGGGCGGCGGAGGGTTAGCCGCTCCCTTAGCTTTCTCCTTCTGCTTTTCAAAAGCCTGGAAGTCTAGTGCATGCACCTCCGGGGGAGCCGACTTCTTCTCCGCCTGCCTGGCCCTCTGGCTTGACATGGCTGGGGTGGAGGAGTATCGGGCCAAGAATGCCTCGATCTCCGCTACCACATTGTTCAGACGGTCAAATGTCTTGACCTCAGTGCCGATCATTCTTTCTAGGATTTCTTTCTTTAAGTTTTGCTTGCAGATCTGAACTGCGTCCTCCTGATGCGGGGGGCGTTTGCACCTCATACTAAGGTTCCTCCATCTTTTGATGTAGTCGAGGGCCGACTCATCATTCTTCTGTCTTGTGGCGTAGAGTTCAGTCATAGTAACTTCTCTCTCGGCCACGTAGAATCTTTCCTTGAACTTCTTCTGCATGTCGGGCCAATCGGCCACCGACCCGGGCGACAAGCCGGAGTACCATTCAAAGGCAAGCCCGGTGAGTGTTGAACCGAAGAACTTCAGGAGGTAGGCCTCATCAGCAGCCAGGTCTCCCATGACGTTCACGTAATAGGCAATATGCTCTCGGGGAGATCCTTGCCCATTGAACTTTTCAAATTTCGGCGGCTTGGTGACGCCAGCCGGCAACTTCCTGGCAGCATAATGAGCCGGGTAGGGTACCCGATAAACGTCGAAAGGCGTCTGATCCCCATCGCCCCTCTCGGCCAGCTTCATCTCTATCATCTGCTCGAGCATCAACCGGCTGACTGCCGCCGGGTCGACCGGGTTCGGGTAGAAATGAGCGGGCTGTGCGCTCGGGGTGACTACCACGGTCGCTCGGGGGGCCATGGGGGACCCTTGTGAAAGCGGAGCCTGTGGCGGGGTCACCACTGTGCAATGTGCTTGCTGCGGGGGCGTGCCCCCGGGGGGATCGAGGGTTGCCGGAAGAGCTGCCTCGGAAGACTGCCCCCTGTCCCTGGGTACCTCGGGTATGGTCTCGGTCTGCCAGGACATTGGGGGTGGTGTGTTTCGCTCATTCAACTGCTTTTTAAGTGATTCGATTTCCTGCTGGAATCGTTGCATCATGAGCAGCATTGCTGGATCAGCTGTGGGAAGACTGGGCGTGCCCCCTGTCTCTTCGGCCGGGGCGTCCTCGGATGATGTCGAGGGTCCGCCACTCGTGTCGCCGGTGGTGACCACATTGGCCGTGAGGGCCGTGAGGGGCCCCGTGGGTGTCGCGCCGCCTGCCGCTCTCCTTCTTCTGGTAAGGGGTCCCGGCCTGGCGGCTATTCTGGCCAATTCTTCCGGGTCGGTGGGTAGGGCCCCATACCGACCATGGACCCCTGCCATATTGCAGGTGAATGTCTGCCATCTCTTATTCTTGTTTCTTCTTGACGCCCTCCGGGACGGTCCTCCTGGGAATGTTAGCCTGTCGAAGATCGACCGTCGGGACGGCGCCTCCTCCCGTACAGGGGACTGGCGCGGCTCTTCCGGGCGGGTCCTCGACTCCATACTAGGTGCAGGTTCCCCCCTTTCTTTTTGGAAGGCGGAGGTCATTGCCCCCAGTAGTCTTTGGCGGCCAGCGGGGGTGCTACCAGGGCCTCGGAGGTAGTTTCTCATGGCCTGCTCGATCCCTTCCCACTCCTGGTCAGGGAGAGCGGCCTGTGGTTGCGCGTCGATGACGGCAGCAGGAGGAGCGTAGGCCCCGAGTGCCGGGCGGGCGGCATTGTGCCGGCGCCCTCGGCGACGGCGATGAGCATTCTCGGGCGGCACCGGGATGACGGGTGCCGGTCGGAGAGTGGGGGTCACTGCCTCGACCCCGTCATCTCTTCGGGACCTCCTCGGGCGGAAAGTGCTGGGCCCCGCCTGGGCGGGTGCAGTGGGCTGGGCCTCCCTGGGTACCCAGACTTGCTTCAGTTTGGCTAGCTTGCGAGCCGGTGCAATCTTTGGTGGGGTGGCCACAACAGCGGGCGTCACATTCCCTTTTAGTTTCTCCAGCCCTTGAAAGGAGTTGCGGACTGGGACGGTCGGGACGACGCGGTCTGGCGTCACCTGGGACCTCTGGCCGTCTAGGCGGACTCGGAGGGCCCCAACCATCATGGACTTTCCAGAGTTGGACAGGCGACGCCCTGAGCCAGCGCCGGTGTTGCCTCTCCGAAGCCTCCTTCGGTGGGATGCCGACCCTTGGTGGAACGGGCCGGTGGTCTGGTGCACGTGGTGCACGTTGCAGCTGAGCGTCGTTGTGGGGACGCTATTGTTGCCTTCGGCCACCGCTCGGCCGGCGGCAGCTTCGACGGCTCTCGGAGCGGGAGCGCTGGTTTGAGGCTCCTCGGGCGCTCGTGCGTCGAGGATGTCAACGAAGGCCACCCCCAAGAAGTTGGGGAAGCCCGCGGTGGGAGGGAAGCTCCCGAAAGTGAGGGGCACCGCCAGGTAGCCGCCTTGCACATGATTCTTCACAACCTCGGGGCTGCAGAGAACAGCCATTGTCGGCTCCATGATGCCTTTCTCTTTTTCTGCATTTAAGAAAGTAGCATAATTAGTATTACAAGAAGGGGGCCGCGGGGCCCCTAATTTCGGCAAAGAGATGAAGGGTGGATCGGTCCCACCGGGCGTGCCAGACTTGTGGACGCACTTTTTATCGATTTTGTTATTGTTGTTCGTTTATTTGTTTATTAAGTGCGTGGGCGTGCCAGTCACCGGAGTGACAATTTATTCGGGCTCCGAAGAGCCCATGGTGCGCTCGATCTGACTTCGTCAGGCGATTGTGTGGTTCGTGTCGGGACCGAATCCCGTCGCGCCATAAAGGTCACGACGTCATTTACATCCCCCATACGAGGGAATACCCTTGATTAATTGCCGAAATTAGGGGCCCCGCGGCCGAAAAGAATAATACTAGTTGTGCAAGAGAGATAAGGAAGGATCACACTGAGGGCTGTAGTGCCAAAAAAGAGATAAGGAAGGGGCTCTCTCTCTCTTACTCTTGTTTCTTCCCGGTGGCCGTCGGACGGAGCACAGGCCGGGAGGGCCTCTTCTTCTCTTCTTTCTTCTCCTCTTTCTCCTGTGTGTGCCCTCTACTGTTGGAACCTCTTCTCCTCTCTCTGTTCATCTCTGGCCGTTCTCCTTCTGTGTTCCCCCTCTCCTTTTTTCTCTCTTTTTTGTTCGAAACGAAGGGGAGGGGTTTTTATACCCCGGACGGCGGGAGTCTTCGTGCAGGGGCGTCGAAGCGGGAAGTGGCCCGTGATCATGAGGTTTGACCTGCCTGTCCTGGCTGTCAGTGGACTAGGCCACGTGGCCCAACGATCGGCTGCCACCTCAGACGGCTCCACTGCGCGCCAAGGATGTGTAGGGCATGGGCCTCACGTCGCCCGTTGAAAGAGCTTCACCGCTGTGCCGTTGAAGGGCTGAACAAGCGTGCCGCTGTAGTGCCAAAAGGGCGTACCGCTGGAGCCCCGGATGGGCGTGCCGTTGAACGGCCTGAAGGGCGTGCCGCTGAAGACCCCAAAGGGCCTTGCCGCTGAAGCCTGCTGAGGGCGTGCCGCTGAAGCTGCTGAGGGCGTGCCGCTGAGGCCTGCTGAGGCCCCAAGGGGTGTGCCGGTGAAGACCCCCCCCATGGGGGTGTGCCGGTGAAGACCCCCCCATGGGGGGTGTGCCGTTGAAGACCCCCCCCATGGGGGGTGTGCCGGTGAAGACCCCCCCATGGGGGGTGTGCCGGTGAAGAGCTAAAATGGGCAATTTTGAGCCCATTGTGAGCATGAGTTGTGGCCCATTTGATTTTCTTCGAGGCCCACGGGCTGTGGAGCCTTTTGTGCTTGATTTCCCCGGGGGTTTCTTCACTCGGCGCCGTTGTTGATGCTGGGCTGAGCATGACATTTTGGATGTGCAATTTTCGGTGTCCACAGTGTGCCGATCCTGCACCATGCACCATCGGTGTAGATAACAGAGCCGATCCTCTTATAGAACTCAACACAAGCAAAATCACCATCGCGGACAATCTCGCCTGTCTTGGAGAGAGACTCCACGATGTCAAGAGAAACCCAATTATCCGACTCCCTATCAGTGAAATGGAGTTCCGTTGTGGACCCGTTGGGTAGAGCGGCTTTCATAATGAGAGAGGCAAAACCAAATGCTCGGTCCATGAGGACATTCATTTTGGCCACAAAAGTTGACCACTCGGACGTATGGTCTTGGGGATCGGCCATGGGTAGTGGACATGGACATGCATACACACGGTGACAAGACACTAGACCGACTATGCAAGTTTGGAATGCATGCACACTAAGGACCCTAGACGTAAACCAAGACTCGGTACGTGGCGGAGATAACCGATCCGAAGATCACTCGCACAAGTGTGCGGCCTTCCCGATAGGCGTAGCCTAACGTTCGGACAACACCTTTTGAGATACCGAGTAAAGGGATGCAAATGCAACCTAGACTGACTTAGACAATGACTTAAATGACACTCTTTTTTTTTGACACCCTAGACTCAACTCGCTCTGATACCAAACTGATGCGGGACGAGACCACGGACACGACAAGCTCGCGATCGTCCCTTGATGAGGGAAGCGTCGGATGTGCGCGGTTGAGAAACCGGCTGTGAGCTAGGGTGGTCGGCTCTCACTTGTGCCCGGATCGGGTCACGGGACGGTAACGCTCTCTCTCGCAGCAGCGGTGATATAAATAGAAAGCTAGCTAATTACCCTATCATGCTCTCTAGCAGTGGTATAAGCAAGCATATATGAAAATTAAGCAAAATGCCAAGTAAGGGAGCGAATGCGATACCTCCACGCGCTCGGCGTGGGGACGACGGGCCCGGCCGAACTCGTGCTCCCGGGACAGTTAATACATGAATATTACAGCAATGAAAATATGTCCACTCCACGCAGGGAGGTAAAGGGCGACACAACGGGGCCCGGGAGGATCGAATACGGGTTGACGGGCGGCTTTCCGCGTAGCTTCGGCAGCACCCAAACTAGTGATGGTGGGGGCCACGTGCTGTCCGGAGGGGCCGTGTGGGACCCGGTGTCACCACTGTGGTGGGGACACTGGTGGAAGCGAGCCCCGGGCTGGCGGCACCCTGGAACGTCGCCCGGAGGTCGGGCGGCTCCGATCGGCACCCGTCGGGTTTGCTGTCCACGGACTGGTCGTTGCTGTTTTGCAGCGCGCGCTCCGGCGAGAACGGACGCTGCGATCAGCCCTGACGTCGGATCGACACGAGACTGGTACCGTTGGAAAGCTAGCTTGAAGTTCTTCAACCTAGGCCTAAAGATCTGGCCTGGATTTGCTCGGATCTTGACTTATGGAATTTTCAATCTTCTATTGTATAGTTCCTGAAATCACAGGTCAGTAGAGAACTTCTCTGTGGATTGCCTTTGACCGCGAGGGAGACGTTCGAATCAGGGGTGTTGCTTTTCATCAAAGTTGTTGGAATTTGAGCTGGGAAGATAGAAAAATTATTTTGGACCCGTTTGGATGTATCTATGATTTTCTGTGATTTGTTTAGTGGACAAAGGTCCTATCTGGGAACAGGGGGACAGAACTGTAGCTGGGACTGAGAACGATTTTTGGAAAATATGAAATGGATGAACAAAAAATTGAGAAAAATTGTGGATGAAGGGGTGGATGGGTGTAACCTCCATTAAAATTTTATGAACCAAAATAAATCAAAAAGTGGACCTAAGACATGAAACTCAGGGCTACTGTCACTATAGACAGTGACAGAACAAATCTGAGATTGAGAGTTGAACGAAGAGGAAACAATACGAAATGGTGGCTTTTGATCCTGGATTTTTTTGTGGAGAATGGGATAGAAGATAGGAACCAACCCTCAAAATTTCAAATCGATCAGAACTCGTGGCTGGCTTCAGGAATTCTCGAACTATACCTCTATCCAGCAGGACAGAAACTTGATGACGATTCCACGGCGGCTCGAAGGCGGCACGAACGGCGGCGGCGGCGGCACAGACGATCACCGGAGGTTGAGAGGGGATGATAGAAGAGGGATACACTCTAGATATGGGGTTGGGGAAGGAATAACAGCAAGGGAGGAGAGAGGGGCGCACCAAGTTTCAAACAACTCAACAATTTTCTGATTTTTTTTCATTGATTTTCTCATGAAAATACAACATTATATATGACTTACATCAAATGCAATGTGGACCCTTAGATCTAGGGAAGAGGATTGAAGGGATGGGATTGCATGCCACAAACACACAAAAAAAACATTAAATATTAAAGGGGGGGCGGCCTATTGACTAGCTTAATGGGTGAATGGAATTTTGACTTGGTAGGTGGCCTACCTTGGACAAAATGAGCCTCTTGTCTACCATGTGGCATATGACTAGTCCACTCATCTAGAAGGCCACCTAGGCTGGTTGACCAGCCCCACATGGTCTAGGTGGACCAATGGGAAAGGGGTGAGGGCCCCCTGGCTTGGGCCTACTGGAATTTTACATATAAACCCACTAAGACTTACAATTGCGTACCCATATAACACAAGGGTATACATACAAATATGAAAGGACGTAAATGCAAACATAATGTGAGCGGGCTGTCGTTGATGTCCCCATCAAGCGAGTTCCCCATCCTTTCTCTGAAAGGGTGGACGCTCTCCTGCTAAGTACGGGCTATTCGCATGAGGATTGCTAAGACCGCTACCAAATCACCATGAAGTAATGATAATGCAGCAAGTAAAGAACAATCACATATGGGACCAGCATAAAGATTCATTTTCACTATATAAAGAAGAAAAAGAGTACAAAAGGAGCCCCTGAGGGGGAATTGTACTACAAAAAGATAACAAAAAGAAGAAGAAGAGATGTTCACTGGCGCCGGAAGATGTCTTCGAAAGTCAAAAGACCCACATTCGAAGCAGCCCCCAACTCATGTAGATGAGCCTCCTCCTCCTGTAGCCGAGCAGACTCGTCCTGGAGAGACACCACATGCCCCTCCAACAGAGCTACTTCCTCCGCAAACTGCGGCCGAGAGGTTGTTATCTGTGGCAATTCAGCTCGGAGATCAGCCAGTTCAGCTTCTAGAATGTTTATCCGGTTGCATATGAATTGCTCCCGCTGTGTCAGAGACTGCAGTTGGCCTTGGCGCTCCTGAAGGATAGAGCTCATTTTCTCCAGCTCAGATTTGCACTCTACCTTCTGCAACTTCAAAGCTGCCAGTCTGTCAGACATAACATGTGCCAAGAAATCCTGGCGGTGTACAAATTTTAGCAACAACAGAACACGCTGGGCCCATATTTCCAAGGGACAGCCTATCGCCTGTAAACCAGCGGTGAAACGTTCGGCTATCTCTTTTAGCTGCAGATAAGTCAATCCAGGCTGGGACTCCACTAGTTGGCGCAGCATGTCCAGATTTTGCCAAACGAAGCTCTCGGATGAAGCAAAGCCAAGGGATGGGAAGGGGGTTACTTCAAAAGTCACCTCACTGTCAATATATGCCCATAATGCAACATCTAGCTGGGAGGAGGAAGACGGGAGATCTGCTGAAGGGGCTGACTGGACCTTCCCTATAATCTCTTACGGAGCTGAGTGTTCTTCCACCGCCAGCTCCTCAAGGACTGCTATCTGAATGCTCGGAGGAGAAGGGATAGTGAGTGCTGGGGCTGTCTCGTCATGGGTCTCCAGTACAATGGCTGCATCTTCAATGCTCTCTTCCCGGGGCACCCCCTCCTCCGACTCTGAAACCATGGAAATTGCTCTTGGGCCAGCTATGGATAACAGGCCAGCCTCTGCAGCAGTTGCCTCCTGCTCGGCCACCTCTCCTGCCACGGATACTTCCTTCAATGATAAGGCCGTAGGGGCTATGGCTCGAAGGGGCAGGGGATCAATCTCCATAATCGATGTTGCAGGGATCGCTGATTCAGGCGCAATGGTCATCACTGCGGCCGGCACAAAGGCAGAACCCCTAGTCGGGTCCACGTCAACTTTAAAATCTGAAACTCTGATAAGAGTCAAGCTCTCCCCCGAGGCTCCCAAGTCCAATAACGTCAGGTCGGTAGAAGACTATACCCTCACTGGCATGGGGCGAACAATCCCAGAAATACCCACACAGGTTGTTGACAGAACAGGGATAATAGCCAAAGCTTCAGATGGAGTGGTCTCAGAAGCTGCAGTTGTTACTGGGCTGGTGACGGCAGGTTCATGTGAACAGATCAAGACGACATCAGGCAGTGAATAAAAAAAAAGAAGAGAGAAGAGCCGATGGAATGATAACAAAAGAAAGAGAAAAGAGACTCACTCTTAAGGTGATGTCAATGTCTTCAAAAGAGTGCAGGGGAGAGGAAAGATCCATAGCTGAGACAACAAAAGGTGGGGTTATGTCTGCTTCGGTATCCAGACCAGCAAACTCTTCTTGTAGCTCTTCCTCAGAGGACAGCACCAGCAATTTGGGAGGGTGGAACAGCGGAAGAATTTTGGTAGATATGGACGGGACCTCTGATTTGGAGATGTCCGCCTCGCTATCGTTGAAACCTGCTTCTTCTTCCTCTACATCAAAGGCGGTCGCAGAGCTACTGGAAGATATTTCCACACTATCCACGGGCTGGGCAGTCATTTCTGGAGCATGCCGGGATGTAGACTGGGTAACTATGCGCCTCGCGGGGACAATGCCCCGTTTCGTCTGGGTTTTGTGACCCTCCTGTGGCTGAGGCACATCTCTTGCTGCTACTATGACTCCAGCCTCCTCTCCGGCCGTCACTGCAGTGAAAAGCTTGTGAAAGAGATGACATAAGAATAATTGGAATGCGCAAGAAGAGATGAGAAAGCACACTTACCCTCCGCCTCGCTAACCGGCGTGGGAGAAGGCAACCTGGTGTCCACCTCGGAGGGCGCCACAATATGCTCTTGGGCTGTACAAAAGAGGGAAGGGTCAGATTCAGAGATCTCCCTGAAATTCAGCAAAGAAGATAGTGAAAGATGCGGCCGCAAGCTATTAATGTTACCCTCAGCGGATGTCTGAGCGGCCTCCCTCTGAGATGCAAACTCATTAAATGAAGGGATATCAGGGAGAGGGGTCCCAGTGTCCGTCACTGTCAAGGCCGGTTGCTGAGCATGAGCTGTCTTGGCCTTCTTGGCCTTCACAACCACAGCCTTAACTACAGAAGTCTTTCTCTTCTTGCCCGGAGGCAAGGGAGTGGTGGTCGGTGCTGCCGCAGGGACTTCAAAATAGGCAGTCTTCTCAGCCTGTGCAATGATCTTCCTATAAAGTCCCTGTCGCTTTATGTCTGGCCTATCTGTTGAAGACACAAGAAGAGTAATGAAAATCAATAAATACAAAGTCCAACACTGAGCGGAAAATAGTACAGTCAGAAAGGAAAGGTCGTACCTGCCGGGCCATCATAGAAAATGGAAAGCGGCCAGTACAGATAAGCCACCTCCTTTGAGCGAGAGGTAGCCTCCTTGATGAGCCAGCAGACGTCACCGATTGTCTGACATTTCTCCACTAGTGCAGCCAAGTCGTTGTGACCATGAAAGTCAAGACAATGAAACAGGTCGAGGTGGTCCATACCCCAGCCATCAACATAGTGAAAAGAAATGAACAATGGCTTATTCAAGATGCCAGCTATCGGACCCTCCACAGACAGCCCATGAACATTCAACAAAATAAACAGCCAAGACGTGTGCTTACAATATGTCTAAGTTCGATCTTCCCGGCGCACAAACATCCTGTAAGGATGAAATCTGTCTGTTGGACCCTTCCAAGGGACTGCTGTCGGGAGCGGCTCTTCAAGGGGGAATTGATACTGCTACGTCTCCAGATGAGCACTCCCTACATGGCACAGATGCCTTAAGTTCTTTATAAAAGCGTCTTCATTGATGGCAGCAAAGACAGGAGTGGGTGGCTAAGAGCCTTCTTCTTTCAAAGCCTGACGTTTGGCTAAATAAATTTCTACCTCTCTCGGGTGCTGTGAATAAATCCTTTTCAGATGGGCCTCGGCAATGTCAAATACTGGCCCGGGTTGCTGCTTCAAGAAAGAACGCTCAGCCACGTCTCAGAACGCACCCCTGCCATCCCTGTAAAAGCTGGTCCGGATGTTCCACCATTTGATGTACTCTGATGTGACGCGGGGAACGTGGTTAGAAATGGTCGGAACTCTGAAGGCTGCGCCATCCTGGCGATGAATGAAATCCCACCATAACCGGCCGTCACCAACAATTGTGGACCCGTGCTTGGCCCGACTGTCCAGAGGGAACTGAGAACCTGATGTGGGGATGTGTTGGTCATAGCCGAAGTTCCTCCCAAAGCGGAATGGGTAATATGGTTCCAAGAGAAGCAGACCACCTTTTCTGAAGACTAAAACACTGGGCCGGATGGCCATGGCCCACCTGACCAGCTCTGGCTCAAGAATTGACCGAACGGCATTAGCCCCCGAGACAGGATGAACATAGGTCTCTACCTCTTCCATCTTACATTCTCTCTGAGGATGGACCAAAGGAGCTGAACCTGCTGCCAATCTCCAGAAATGAATGCTGCCAGGGGCGTCTACTGGTACCCTTACCAGTCTGCCCCTTATCTTGAACAGCTGATCAGAAAAAGAGCCGGGCTCGGCACTGGCAAACTCAATCATCCTAGGAAATAACGTATCTATCTGCAGAGTTCTCGGAGCCAGCTCAGGAAACAGACTGCACACCCAAGCATTGAAGAAATGAAACGGACCCACGGTCCTCAAAGAGCGGGGAGCCCGGTGCTTGTACAGGTCCCCTAGAGATTTGTAGACCAAACATAAAGCCACCGGACATAGTGACAACCTCATCCCCCAAGCCATTTGACAGGCCGGGTATATGGCTTCTGGCCGGATAATCGTCTCGTCCCTTTGAGGGAGAGCGAAAGGGCACAACCAAAACATGAAATAAGCTGCACAATGTGTGATATGACCCACCCCTGCCGGGTTCAGACCATCTTTGTCTATACGGTGCAGTGAAGCTGGCAGCGCTGACTTGTAACGAGGAGTCCTTATCTGCTTACTGGCGGTTGGACCCACAGAAGGAAAATGTGCATACTTCAAAGGACCCCCGAAGAAATACTGGATCCACTGTCTTATACGGACCCTTAGCTTGCTACTTTTCTCTCGGGGTTGGTAACCCCTGGAAGATCCTCTGCTGTAAGCCAAACAGATGGAGCGATAGGCTTTCATTAAATATCGGTACGAGTAACCAAGTGAGTATCTGCCTTCGCCATCAGAGTTGTCCTTCTCAGAGTCTTCCAAACAAACCTCTTCGTACGGCTCACCATCAATGGGCAGGCCGGAAAGCTGTGATAAGCTCCAGAGGTCGAGAGACGTTTCACCCTCTGCTATATAAAATGTGTTGAATAAGGGGCAAAACACTTCAAACATTCTGCAGCATAATCCTTAGGAGATGGGATAGCGAAATCTGGAAGCAAAGACGCTATGATATACCCCGGCTCTGATTAGCAGAGGGGCGTATTCCTTCAAAACAAACTAGGTGAATTCTACTGCTCCCACTCGGAACAGATGGGCGTCGGTCACTTTGGCATCCCCGAACCAACCGGCGGCTAGCTGATACTTAAACTGGACGGCCAAACAATTCAGCACAAAGGGTTCATCTCTATACCTCCACTTTATTGGTGCCAGGAAGAGACCGTAGCCGGATTTTTCTTTGTTAACTCTCCCACCGGCGGTATCCCATCGAGCAGGTGTAAATTCCGGGGCACGGGCCAGCATCTTTTTCTCTGGCTCTAGCTCTGATATACCAAGGATTGCGTCCCAATCACGCTTCTCCCCGGGAAGATAGATAGCCTTGCCGCGGTATACTGATTCTTTCAGGCTGTCCCTTTCGGCAAGAATAGCGGCTTCGACCGCACGGGCTATCCGAGGGTCTCGCATGCCGCCCACTGTAAAAGTCCGGATGAATGGCATCAAGTGGCGGTCCTTTGGAAGATCTGGCCGATAGTCGTTGCCCCGCCTGAAGCACGTCTCCGCTACAGTGGAATAGACCCTAGACGTCGATACTGTATCAGTTTCAGAATCGGAGGATTCATCAACGACGGCAATTTTGCCATATCCAAAGTCCAGGCTGTGCACATTCAGCCAGTTCACTAAAGCCCGCGATATATCTGGCTGGGCTAACGAGCTTGCTCCGACAACCCCGGAAGACGCAGCAGCGGAGCTGGAGGCCATTTCAGCACCTACGGTCAAAGAATGACATAAATGTGAGCCCCAAAGTAATGAACGTCCTTATGAAGATTAAGTGTAAAGCTTTGTGAAAATTTCGGCAACATCTCCCCTTATTCAGGGTCTGTCCAAAGAAAATAGGGAGTCACCCACCAAGAGGGAGTGATCTCGTAAGTAAAAGGGATTTAATCCCCAAATAAATGTTCTACCCATATGAAATCGGCTGAACGGAAAGAAAATGGGATAGCTCGAGGGGAACAGCTCGCCACCGCCGCCGAGGGGATGAAGAGAGAGAAGGGGCAGTGAAAATGAGAAGAAAAGGGCACTCGGTGCCTTAAATAGAAGCCCGAGAACCCCCCCCCCCCTCTTCGCAAAAGGGCGCGCCGAGAAACCGTGCCGAGAACTCCCCCTTGCCAAAAGGGCGCGCCGAGAAGTCAGCGCCAAGAAGCAGTGCACCGAGAAGCTGGGCGCCGAGAAGCCCGCGCCGGGAGTGTTCAAATCAGAGAAATTGAAAGAAATTAAAAGAAATGCCAATGTAATGAGGCTGCCAAGCTGAAGATGAAAGATGATTAACAATGTCAAGCTGAGAAATATGTTCAGATGTTGAATAATGCACATGCAGGCACCGTATCATTTATTTTGCATTTACGCCACCTGCAGGTGGGGGGCATTTGTTGACACTTGAAATATAATCAAGAATAAAGATGGAACCAAAGAGAAGATTGAATCAGAAATGAAGATCCCAGGGATTCCTGCAAAGCCAGAACTACAGAAGAGTCGTCACTAAAACTATCATCCGGCTGAAGCCCTCCCCGGCCGAGCTGATGTCCGGTGTTGTCATCGCCCAGATGGCAGTGCTGCTAAAGAATTGCAGTCTATTGACTGATGAAAACCTCCAGAAATGTTCTGATGAGACTATGTCAACTTACCAACTAAGAGGCCTTCTCCTACTCTGACAGATTCGAGGGATTGGCAAATGAAAGGGCAGGTTGGGCATCTTTGACAGCTCAAGCCCGCTGATGAGAGGAATCAAAACATTAAAGGCCCTAAATAGGTCCACGAGTGTGGCGCCGGGAGCTTCTCACCAAGGCCCAAAGCCCATGAGGGTGGCGCCGGGAAGTTGGACTCTTGGCGCCGGGAAGCCTCTGCATTCGCCTAGGGCGCGCCGAGGTTGCTCAAGCCGAGAAGGGGGTGTTGCACCTATAAAAAACCCATTTCCTCGACATCGATGGGGCATCGAGGACAGAAGGAAAACGACAATAGAACAAGAGAGCAGAGAGGAGAGCTACAGCCCGTACCCGGAGAGCTCGTGTGCTTAGAGGGGAAGAAGAAGAGAGCGAAGGTGGGTGCATGGGGAGGGAGAGGAGTCAATGCTCCGCCCTCCCCCATCTTCTTGCTATCCGAATTTGCTTTGCTTCCTCATCTGATGTACCTTTTCTCCCCTTTTCGTGGGTTTTTCCTCGATTTGAATAATGCCCGTAGTTCTTCCCTGTTGTCGTTCAAGTTATATTTTTGTAGATGATGAGATGTGAACGATGAGACTGATTGAATGAATAAAAGCTTGAGATTCTTCTCCCTCATCTCTCTCTGGGTAATTGTTGTTGTTAACCCTTCTATCGCATTATTTGATCGATGAACGTATGATTTTGAATGTATGTCGTTCGCTCAAATGGTTATCGAACACTCTCTGCTTCTCTTTTCTCTTATAGTCTTGATAAGGCTATTGCAGAGCCCCGATCCTAGTCCATGGGTCATTGGGCTACAATATTCCTCGGATGTGTTCGTATAACGTTTTGTATGGCCCTCGGTCCTCCTTCCCAGGCCTCTGAATTTGCTCTGAGGATCCGAGACAGCTTATCTCGTGATACCTCACTGCAATCGGCCTTAAATGAACCAGCCAGTTCTTATGTTGAAACTGCAGTCTTCAGGGGCTTCGAATGCATGAGAATCCCAATTTTCCCCCACTATTGTTGTAAACCAGCATCCTCCTGAGATCAACCCATTAGAAACCCCCTGAAATAATCCATTTATTACCCTTTTTCATCCCTTGATTCGAACCAAGATCATCACGCATCCTAGAACAGAGTCCCGTAGAGGAAACCCTGCTTCACAGGACCTTCCCGGCGCCGAAGCTTCTCGGCGCGTCCTTCAGCCCTCGGCACGGGGGTTGCCGCGCCGAGAAGGGGCCGCGCCGTGACCCTCTTTCCGCCCACAGACCGTGCCGAGAACCCCTTTGTTCCAACCTTGCTTCTCCAATCTGGTCGTGCCGGGAACCCCACGCCGAGAACTACCCTTTCAATATTTCAGCCTACCCTCGACCTATTTCAAAAGAGGGGAGTACTCAGGGATTTTCATGCAAGCCCCAGGATATAAATTAATGGGGATCACCCCCTGTATCAGATACACCCGCAGCCCTATGAACCTAAGGAGCCCTGCCATTGCATGTGCCCCGATGGTCCACAAGGGAATACCAACCGGTGCTACGAATGCGAACAGTGTTCTCGGGCCTAGTGCCCTGCTCTTTCGGCCTCCATCCCGGCATCCCGTGGATGATGGTCTATCTCTCCTTGGCATAGTCCAAGAAAAGGGGATATGCTGTCGAAATTCACCCACGTCATACCAAGTGACTACGGTATTTTCTTCTAACCCCGCTGG